>JANTCA010026062.1:0-22603 GCA_024741275.1 Chironex yamaguchii | reverse complement strand
TATATATAAGATGAACAAGAATACATAGCAACCTGATGGGTTGATTAAATAAAATGTAACATCTAACTGAAATTGCATTCACATTAAACAACATGTTAAATGGCATTTACATGAAATTTAAATGCATAATAAACTAACCATAAACTTACTGATAGTTACTGCCAATTACTAAAGAGGTGTGAAGATTTCAATGAGATTACATAAGAAAATCTTTATTATTTGGTGAACTCTAATGTTTTTCAATGGTTGCTTTATTTGATTCAAAAGGTAATCTGACATCACCATCTAATATTCCTGAGATTATTCCTGCGTAATTAAAGTTTGACAAATCACATAATAACAAGGTCCTCTGTATGTGGTTGAGGGGATTAATGATAGGGATGATGATAGGGATGGCAGTACTGTAACAAATGTTCCTTGTCCTCCACACGATCTCTTTTAAGGTATTTGAATCTCTTTTAATACATCATTGAACTTAAGCTTAAACTTTACAAAATTGGAACTTGTCCACTTCTTCCAGTACTGATCCATTGACCAACAATCTTCTACATCATAAATTTTCACGTGGTTTCTGGCATCAGCTTACTTTTCTTGGCATTCTTATCCAGATCATGTACTGCATTCCTTTCTATTATTACTTCAACATAGTCTAGTTTTGGATATCAAGATGAATCATCAGCATACCTTAGATCCTCCATCGAATGATCAGATACACAAATGAGATCAAAGTTGCCTGATAGTTTATGGTCTCTCCCTTCTCACATAATATTCTCAATATAAATGTTGATGTGTACATGGGAGAGGATAAGAGTCATAATTATTAGGACAGGTAATATGAAATATAACAGTATGCTTGAGGGTTTTTTTTAAATCTCTAAGACATAGAAAAACATGAATAATGAATAACAGCCAAATATTCACTGCAAATAGTTGATTAGATGTAATTGAATGAGTGATTTAAATAAAATGTGAACAAAGTGGTTAAGAACAACCAAAAACCAAGTTATGTCTTATTCTTTATTCTGACAGACCAGCATAAATCATTTTAGTTTACCAGGCATATAACTTACTCAACATTCATTTGGTTTCTTGGCCTGTTATTTTAATGGTCATGTTCTCTTATTGAACAGATAAAACTTTTGTTGCTTGTTTAGTAAACTTTTCTCTCTATATGTACCTCTTCAGATGTAACACTAAAACACTTGTTACAATATCGACTGGAAAACTGATTTGCACATGATATAGAAAAGAGACCTTGGCTTTTTGTGTGTTGATAAAGGCACGCACATGTGATTACACACCTTGTATAACCAGGCATTATCACATGTTGTTGTACGGGTATCATGTTGACAACAGATTTTTAAGTGAAAATGTCCTTTGAAAGACTCAGATATTCTTAACTGTTTTCATTTCATTGATTTCACAATGATTTCACTTTTGCAGTGTTAGTGATTGGAGCAAGATGACTATTAATCTCATGTAGGTCTGTGAACTACAGCCAGGAGATGCCCCTGATAAGTTCTTGGCACTTGGTGGTCCATGAGCGTTATGCCGACTTCAGTTGACTGGTACATTGTGGTCACAGATGATGATGATGATGATGATGATGATGATGATGATGATGATGATGTAGTGATTCAATTGCTACTTCCTAGACTACCTGATGACTCATAGTTTAGTTTTATTTTTATGTGTGTATGAAATAAAAGCTGATCATTTTCTTGGTAGTGTTAGTTATAGCAATGTGTGTGATTCATGTTTGGTAAACAGTGTCAACATGAATTAATAAAATGGTGATGTCGGCAGTGATGGAGCTGAAATAGCTAATTAATGTTTCCTTTGCCTTTTAGGGGAAGTATATTGCCCAGTGCATGGATGACATCAAGCAGGAACTAAGGCAGGAGAACATGGCTGTCAAAGCAAATGCTGTGGCCAAGCTAACTTATGTAAGAAAGCATGTTTGTCTTTATATCCCTCACTAGTTTATGTCATTGTACATGCTCCTGTTTTTATGCTGCTGGGCATATTTGAAAAGTTCACAAAATGTTTCAGATTTCTATAAGTGTGTTTATGGGTTTTTTAAGTCTATAACTAGACAGTCAAATTTTCCATGTTATATTTTTCCATGGAAACCAAGAAGTGATACTAGACCTTAGACCATCTGTTGGTAAATCTGAGAAGCACAGAATGAAGAGAAACAGCAAAGACTGTATTTTTAAATGTGCAGGGAAGAAGTGCTCAGCCAGATATGTAGTGGAATCTGGAAGAATGATGTTCACTATAATTAGAGAACACAAAGCTGGTACTGAGAGGCAAGGAGTTCCATGGCCCAACTCTACACCAACAATATTCACTTTTTAATTCCTACCTTGCCTGCTTGGATCAAACACTGTGTTCCCACATCTCTGTCTTTCCTGAAGGCCTGACCACCATCACAATATAATATGAATAGGAAAGACCCTTAGAGGCAGCATGATTTCTTGGTTTTATGCAACAATGATAATGACTACAATGACACAAAGGTGGAGATTGTCAATAATGCCACTTGTGATATGAAATGCACTGGTCTGCCAAAACTTAGTATATGAAAATCTTATTATATACTGTAATATTACAAAATTCAAGAAGACCTATATATATATACAGATTTTGTAAGGTGAGTTTTCGATCAAAAGTTATGACAATGTACTAAGGTATTCTCTTTGTCACTATCTATTGGTCATCATTAAAAGTATTATTATTGCAAAAACAGCAGGTGCTCTTGTGCAGAAATTGCAAATTGCAGGTGATTTCACAATAAAAGTGTGTTTATCAATCACCCAGCTTTGTGTAGGTAAAAGGTGAACTATCCCAATTTTTATCCTTGTGTGAATGGAGAGAATGCGATGACAAAAAATTCATTGAAGAAGTTGCTGGAAGAAATGTTTTGCTGTCTTCCGGAACCACCCCAGGTTTCTTTATATTTATCCACTGTTAGACTACAGTTTTCTTTAGGATTCATCTTTGGCTTTGACTACCTTTCCTACTTTCCCGAAAATTAAAAATGGTCACGAACGTGACATCATGAAAATCTCTTGAAACATGCAATATACCACCCAAAACCCTTGATGATACCAATCTATCTACAATAATGGACCTCCTTATCAAAATTTGTAATGCTTGTAATTTGCATGAAGATTTTGAGGACAGAATGGTTGTACTCATGTATGAAAACAATGGTGTTAAGCAGGCCTTGTCCAATTAACATTTAAGAATGCTTGTTTCCATTGCTCATAAACTGCTTACGATGATTGTCTTTTTCTGTTGCAAACTGTTCTATGAACCCATCATATCCCGGTTGCAATGGATGAAATGTTGATCCTTGGAAGACAATGGTGACTATTTCATCAAAACCAGAGTAGATGGCCTTAACCTGCTGTGATAGGAATGAGGTTTATGCATGTTGTCATTGTCATGAATCATCTCTACAGCATTCTTCTTTGTCAAACTCTGTTCTCAGTATGTCCATTCTTGTTGGTTTTCTTATTCTGGTTGTGCTCGGAGGACATCAACTGCATCCAGTTTTAGCATGAAAGCAGACACCCAACTTTTGGTCTCGAAATGTTGAAACTAAGAATAGCATAAGCCATGTCTTCAATGCCTGAGATTGAAAATTGCTTTTATTAAAGTTTTTTTGTGTTAATTTTATTATGACACTATCAAATTGTTTTGAGAAAACAGTCCATTGTGTATCTCTAATTTAAGCAATACAATATTTTATTTGTAGCTTCAAATGTTAGGGTATGACATCAGCTGGGCAGCATTCAATGTCATTGAAGTTATGAGCTCTTCCAAATTCACATTCAAGGTGAGAGGTTTTAATCTATTTTTGTTGCTAGTTTGGTGTTTTTTCATGTTGATGAATTTTGTATGGTGGAAGTTGTGTACACGAAACAAAGATGCATTACTGTCACAGTGTGACTCATTCAAAATCAACAAATGCATGGCTGGGAGTACACCAAGGGACAATTTTGATTCAAACACTCATTCACTAGATCAATCAGCAGATTGATGTGAAGATCAATCCATAGACCAAGGTTTAGAACAGTGTACAGATGAATAGATAAGGAAATCGAACAAAAAAGATAAATAAGCAAATGTGTAAATAAAGTTGTAGACACAAAGTTAACTAGTTAATTTATGTATGAGCAAATGTCAGTAGTTAATAGTAATTGTCAATTAAGATGTCAAGACTCCAGTATCCATGAATAGATCTTGTATTCAAATGGCAAATTCTGGTAAATGAAAGTAAAGATGAGTAGAACGCTTTGGTGTTTGATTGCTCGTAAATCTTTTTGCAGTAACAATGTGCTAATATTTTTAGTGTTCGATGCTAAGGTATCTTAAGCAATGTACAGAGGCAGGATATCTCCATTTATATGTCATGAAAGCATTATATCTGTTTTGGGCTTAATTTTACTAGATTCAGTTATAATTCTGTGTATTGGTAGATTGTGTAGTACATAATTGAAGTCATTTTTATGTGTTCCATCATTTATTTTCATTATTATTTTTAAATTTATCAAACTTATCCATAATTTGCATTACATTTTACTGTACAGTTTGTTTCTAATGTTTATTCAAAAGAACCTGCTAAATTAGTATATTAAAGTAAACAAAAACCTTAATTAAGAATATTAGAATATTTAGTATTTAAAGTTACTTAAGCAAAAGTAGCCAACATTTTTGACTTGTAAACAATGAAGACATCTTTATGAAAATTAATTCATCTTGATTCTTCACATTGGTACTTAACGTGCCACTCAATGGAATAACTGACTCCTTTGTGAACTCTAAAAGTGATTGCTTAGCAAATCAGCTGTTGTGAGGCCTTATGTACACCATAGCTTACTTCCATTGCATAGAAATAAAGTATATGATCACTGAAAGTACTTTTTTTACCAAGTATATTATAAGCGAGATATTATTATGAGGCTTTGTTGGCAAATTTTAAACCAAGCCAGGACTGAGCACAGAGTGCCTTTTTATCCAGAAGTATGTTGTAGCTGAGTATGTTAAAGCATTTAAGTGCTTCTACTTGTTGTGATTACACCGCCCAAGATTCCAAAAACTGTTGTGCAGTGGGCACAATCTAGTTATAAATAGGGTGATGGTAATTTGCATTGCTACATGTCATAAACATTCTGTGACAACATTAATTAATGCTTTCTACACTAGTGTAATCTGCTAGATGTGGTTGTATGAAAGGGCCTTATCTGTTCTTCTCCCAATCCTTCTTTTTATCCTACCTTAGGACCAGGTAATGATAAGCCTGCATCTACTTACTTGCTCATATCTGCTATACAGTCACGTATTTTGTCCACTGCAACTCATCCAGAACTAATTTTCAAGTGATGTTTGGAGTGTCTGATCAAGATCACATGGTGCTAAGTAATACAAGACCTATCTCTGCCAATGTGAACTTTACCTTCAATGGTAAAAGAATATTACCAAAATCTGCATTTTTGTTATTGCTCATCATGTATAAATTTTTTGGGTCTTATTTATGAAAATATCTCTTTGTAGCGAACTGGATATTTGTCAGCATCGCAAAGTTTTCATGAAGATCTTGACGTCCTTATGCTTACAACTAATTTAATCAAAAAGGTGAGTTTTACAGGATATATTTTATATATTACAGTTTGTTTTTGAGGCAATTTTGATAGCCATTGCCATCAGTAAACGATGGTGACTTTGCCAGATCCTTGACTTTTCACCATTATATGCTCCAGGGTTAGGGTTAGGGTTAGGTTGTTTACCTTTTTACTTTGCACTTGTTTAGCCAGGTTCATTATTTAGTAGGTATTGTGTCTGTCTTTATGCATATTGAGATATTTTTTGTCTTTTTGTAATACAATGACACTTCTGAATAATCATCTCCTGTTTAAAACATAGATTGTCACTTGAAAATTTGTGACATTGCACTAAAAACATACTTAAAAGTCATCCTTCCATTTTGTATTGGAGTCTGTCTACATTAAAACAAGAAGACCAGCACTCTGCAGGCAGAAAGACTTTGTTTTTTTCACTTGGACTCTTGCAGTAATGCTCTGTTTTTTATTTTCTCTTTGTTTCCTTTTATTCTTGTTTATGATTGGCTAGTTTCGATATATCTTGGTATTTAAAGGTTGCTATGTATCTACACTTTCCTTTCTGATGATTCATACTCTGAATAGTGGTATTTTTAATATCATATAGTATACTATTTTTCACTGAGTTTTAAATCTGCATGTTTTAATTTCATGCACCTATTAATTACTTATTACTTATTACTTTTTGGCTGTTTCCCAAGGTCATTTTCTTCAGCCTCTTTCAGCCTACTAGCTTCCACACTATATGAAACAGTATGTTTACCCTTAAATACGTAAATATGCAGTGATCACTTCATACAAACTTTCATTGAGTGTGTTTTAGAAAGACAGTCAATCTGCGATGCATGTATCTTTCAAGCTTCTTTGTAGTAAATCATCATCACCCTCCAAAACAAGGCATAAAGATGGCCGAGGGAAATTGTGGGTTGTGAAAGTATTACAAAATATGTTTACTTAAAATGTGACACATTCTTAAAGTGTTCAGTTCCAGCATCTCAATATTACCCCGGCTGGAAGGAATGTACAAAAGTTGTGTTTTAAATGCAGGAAGGAGTAACAGATTAATGACAACTAGATTCATTGGAAGAGAAAGAAAATGAGGAAGTGATGGAAGGATTAGGT
Source organism: Chironex yamaguchii (assembly GCA_024741275.1). Lineage (NCBI taxonomy): Eukaryota > Metazoa > Cnidaria > Cubozoa > Chirodropida > Chirodropidae > Chironex > Chironex yamaguchii. Next base: position 15,851 of record JANTCA010026062.1, on the reverse strand, counting down.
GATGTTGAACTCATGTTCACTGTTCTTTGAGGGGATTTCATAAACACCAAAAAATCTGGTTGCCAAAGTTTGGACAAAAACATTAAACATAAGATAATTATATTTTATCCACTTTTGATCCTTATTTGATTTTATTGTGAAATCAAAGAAAAAATTTGACAATCTTTTGTTAGACATCTCCCTTGAGAAATCTCCCAATTTTGTAAATATTTCATAGTGCACAATGGTGAGTTGATGCTTCAAAACCCTCAACAATGTCCTGTCAAAGCCTGCTATCAGAGCTATAAGCGCATATTATTTTTTGCTCAGTTTGAATTTCGTGCAACTTGGGACTTGAACAAATTTATATACTACATAAATCTTAATACAAATAAGGTATATAAATACTGTTACTGCTACAACTGACAAAACTTAGATTTTAGGACTGTATTTATTAGAATATTTCAATATGCTGTTCAATTTATAAAACTTCAGGCATTGGTAAACTAACAATGTGGTAAAGATATGTGTAGGCATCCCATTATTTGATTCTGTAATTTTACTATTTGAAATGTTAATTTCCTGCTTTCTTATCTTTACTTGATCCTGTGTTCTAGGACATGGCAAGTCAAAATCAATATGATGCAGGTGTATCTATGAATGGCCTGGCTTGCTTTATTACACCTGACCTTGCTCGTGATTTAGCTAATGACATTATGAATTTGGTGAGCTAATTTATGATCTTGTTTGTTTAATAAGTAAGGAATCTTTTCCGATGTCAACAAAGTTTTATCTTGTTGAAAAAGCTGTGATCCAGATTGCATAATGCAGAAAAATTGTACGGTTTTATTTTGTTTTAAACCTTTTTTAGCATTGAACACAGTAAAAAGTATGCCTTTTATGTATTTTGGTAAATTTATTATATAGCATACGTGTTTATTATAGCTCTTGTTGCCGTTGTGGTTAAATAGGGAAGTTGCTACAAAAGCCTTAAATGGAGATCATGCTGCACTGTGTAGATGACAATATTTTTAGAATGTCATAGTGGTCTCTAGTACATGGGATATTGAATTGATCTAGTTGTCTACCATTTTGGTTTTGGAATTCATATAAGATAAGTGATACATGGTTTCTTGGATTCAAGGACAAACAAGGTTCCATCTATTAGGTGGGAAGTTATCGACTGTATGTATCAAATGTGGTCCCCTAGTTTTGTTTTATATGTATAATAATTCCAAGTTCGAATATGTATTGTGAAATTGATATTTTGATGCACATAGATAGTTATCTTATTGGTAATACCTATTGTGCATAGGGAACAGCTTACTTATTTAGAAAATCTGAAGTGTTATTTTGATGTCTGTTAGCTTTTCATAGTAATGCCTTTGGATGTATATACACTGTATAGAAGCCTGTGTCACAATAACAAAAGGTTAATATTTTTTAATGCTATTATATACAGATAATGTTACTGTTATACTGTTTCTTGTTCTGTATGTAGATGATCTCATCAAAGCCATACATCAGGAAGAAGTCTGTTCTCCTGATGTACAAAGTATTTCTGAATGTGAGTATTCAAAACTTAGCATATATGTATATGATTACTGTGTTATCAATTATTAGTTGTAGTTTATACAAATGTAGTTTTTAAGAAGTGCATCTGCTGCCAAAATATGATAGTGTATTCAGTCCAAAACATTAGTGCAATATAGGGATGACATTTTACAGTTTCTCTCTGATGAAACATTGCCTTGTTGTTTAAGGATCAAGTTCATTAATTTATTACATGCATTATGGCGTCCATTTTGATTTATTCCGTACTGTTAAATGTGGTATCTTTACATATGTTTAGAGTATACGTGTCTTTTATGCTGATGATGCAGCACTCGTGGCCCATACCAAATGCGAATTGCAGCAGAAGGTTAGCACTTTCGCTGATGCCTGCCAGGAGTTTGGCCTGATCATTAGTCTGAGGAAAACAGTAGTAATGGCCCAGAATGCCGATGTCCCTCTGCATGTCACAATAAATGGCTTACCTCCGTCTGTTGTTAGCAAATTTGTTTATTTGGGTTCAACTATGACAGAAACAATCAGCCTAGATGCGGAGCTGAATACAAGAATAGGACGTGCTGCAACTACACCTGGACGGCTGCAGTCTCGCGTATGGGGTAACAGTCACTTGTCTCTAAGGCTGAACAATCACATGTATGAAGCCTGCGTCCTCTCTGTTCTCCTTTATGGCGTGAGTCATGGCCTACGTATCGAAGGCAGGAAAACAAACTGAATGCGTTCCTCTTCCGCTGCCTGCAGAACATATTGGGTGTGTTCTGGAGGGACCGCATACCGAGCACTGAGGTTCTGGAGCGTACGGGCAGAACAGATTTGTATACCATCCTCTGTATGTGACCCTTACAATGGGCTGGGCATGTTTGCCGGATGGACGGTGACCGGCTCCCAAAAGTCGTCCGTCATGGAGAACTTGCAGACGGTCACCGACTGCATGGCTGGCCTCGCTCTGCTCACTAAACCGAAAGCTACAGACACTTTTGCGAGTACAGACGTGAGAGGAGGAGACATCACATCAATCGACGCACGCGTCGTCAGAGGCCTTGTCCATTAACTAATTCAAAATTGTGACAGGAACAAAACACACATGTCAGCAAAGTTATTTTCATCAGATTTCTTTTTCCAGTAAATTGTTATTTTCCTTCTTAGTATCACCTTCATGTGATGATATTGATGGGTGGAAGTATACTTTGCTTCTTGTTCTGTATTGTCAGTAAAGTTGTATATGTGTTTTATTTTTCAATCATTCTAGTTTCCTGAAGCACTCCGCCCTGCATTTCCAAGGCTGAAGGAGAAGCTAGAAGATACAGATACTGGTACGTATATATCATTTAACATTTGTGCTAATTTAGTAGCTCTGGTAAGACAGAGGTTATGTTTTTCAGTGGTTTTTGGTTAACTGTTTTTCTGTTAGCAGATTGAAGCAAGATGTTGTAAGCAAATGCTTAGTTTTTGGTGTTGGTCCAGACTCATGTTTAATGCAGGAGTTTTTTGAACGATTCTTTGAACTCCAGTCGTTCACTTGTGTTGATCATGGTTGAATGACTGATAATTTCGATCTTTTCTGCCAAGCTGTTTAGCTCCCGTAGTCATAATCATAACTTTACAACTAACAGACACTCCCAAAAACCTTTTTTACTGGTTTCATATACCAAACCATCTAGATGAACTTCAAGTTTAGATTTCTGTACCTTAAGAACAGTATACTAGAACCATATTGACATTATGTCAAATTGCCACATTGCATCCAATGCAAGAATCTCCTTTTCTTGCTAGTCCATTGTTAGTAATATATGCCTTGGCCTTGATGTCATATTTCTTTCTTTTCATTCGTTTATTAAGGTGTTCAGTGTGCTGCAGTAAATGTTATATGTGAACTGGCACGCAAGAATCCGCACATCTATCTCTCCTTGGCGCCCTTGTTTTTTAAGCTGATGACAACATCATGTAACAACTGGATGCTAATCAAGATTATTAAGTTGGTACGTTGATTGTGACTTGCTATCTGTCTTTTCATCAGTCGACATCTTCCTGTTGCTGTTCCTGGAAGTATTGGTATTTAATTCTTAAACTTTTCTTTTAAGGCTAGTTGGAAGACTTGAAATCATTTAACTCATAAAGCAAGTAAATGAAAACCGTTTTAGTCGATTGCGTTTTTCACTTCATATCCTTTGTTTGATATTTCACAATGCTGTAGATGAATACACCAGTACACAACAATAGCGTTGAGCTAGTATACAGTAATAGGTGTATCCAATTTTTTAGGGCAAATAAGTAATGAAGTATAATTTGGAGACAAGTTCCGTCCATTGGACCATAGCATTTATGTTAGCGAAGTTGAAAAATTCTGTTAGGCCGCTGCGGAAGTATACTGTGAAATAGATTATCCAAGCACCCATTCACTTTATTTCATAGAAGTGAATGTAACGGATTACTTGTAGACTTTTTACACGCATACTTGCATGCCACCTGACACTGCTTATTGGGCATATGTAATGAGTTGATCAATCCGTCAGTTTCTTAGTCATCCTAAAAAGCTGTTGATATGCAGTGATGCGTGATGTAGGCTGTCTGGTATTTATTGTGATGCTCATTAGAGATGATGGTTCCTGAAGGAACACACCGCGTTGTCAGTGTAACTGTTGAAAAATTTTGATTCTGATGCCTTGACTGCCGTTTGTGCTAACAACACAACAGTCATTTGTACACTGTCAATGATTATTACTTTTTGTTGTTTTCTGTTTAGTTTGGTGCCCTGTGTCCTCTTGAGCCGAGACTTGGAAAGAAACTCATGGAACCACTCACAAGTTTTATTCATAGGTATGATGTGGTATTAGATCATGTATATATATGTGAGATGAAAATTTTACAGAATATTGTTAGTGAAATTTTTAGTATTGAAATTTGCGTTCTTGGTGTCAGCATCCTGCAGCGGCTTTCCAATAATACCATTCGCAGATGCTGCTGCAGCCAAACGACTGTGGAAGCTACGGTTTCTAAACATAGATTGCGTTAGCTGCGCCATGTGGCCGGAATGGATCCTGCGCGTCACTCACGTGCCACTCAATCTGGCGAATTTCGAAGCCTCCCGAATGGCGATGCGTCAGGAACGCTGGCAAATGCACATAGGATACGCTGCTCGTGAAAAACTTGGATCGTTTGAAGAACACCTATGGTGCAATCAAGTGGACCAATAACTCCGTCAACGTCATCTGGGCAGCAATCTGGCAGCGGGCCTGGGGCAGTGGCGGCAGATCATACGGGAACATTCCACAGGGGATTCTTGACGTCCTACTTTATCGACTTTAGGTCAAGTCATGTCAGTTGAAATTTGCACTGGAAATGTTTATACAGTACTTAAATTCCATATCGTCATCACCATCATGGGCAGCCATTAACTGTCCACTGCTGGACAAAGGCCTCGACATGCGGTCGCTACTTATTTCTTGCGCCATCTGGTTCCAGTTTGGACCCCCCTAGTAAGCATAAATCTCGTCTCTCCACCTCTTTCTCTGTCTCCCCCAGATATTCTCATATATTCCCATATTCCGGTATTCCCATTCTCTGTGACCCCCATATGAATTCCATATATTAGCTTATAAATGGTTTAATATGGTAATGCAATGTAGTTTGTTATGTGTGAGATTCAGGGTTTATTCATGACATATAGTATTTTCATGGCATGACCTTATTACCTTCTTGTATTTTTCTATAGCACCTCAGCAATGTCTCTGCTCTATGAGTGTATCAACACTGTAATTGCAGGTAAGTTCTGGAAGCTTGAGGAATAATTGAACTATCTTTTTATTGCAGAACACTTAAAAGTCGCCTTGACAATTTGCGACACTGCGTTAAAAACACATTTAAAGGGTTTTTTCGTTTGACACTCTTCAGAGTATAAATTGTTAGAAAAGGAAGTATAGATCATTGGCAACCTTTTTATAAGGAAATTATATAATATCGAAGGTTGCCAATCCATGTTTCTTATGAAAAGGTTCCTTATCCTTCAACTTTCTATAGCCTTTTTTGTCCCTTTTTCGTTTGTTTTCTTCCACTATTTTTTTCCTCGGTGTCGTACTTACTCCAAATCGTCCTTCTTACTCCTCTTGTGCTTCGTTTTCAGATTAGTCTTGTTTAAATTCTTATCCGTCTTCTTCGTTGTTGCATTTATTTTCTTCCTTTCTGCATATTCTTCATTGTCTTTTGAGTCTTCTACCTCTTCTTCCTGATCGTCTTGCTCTTCGTGCTGTAGTTATCTGTCTTTTAGCAGTTGCTTTGTTATTGTCCAAGCTTTTAATGTACAAAGTCTGTACGTTAAGTAATGCAGAAGCAAATATTGTTTTCTTTTCTTCAAAATACTTTGATTTATTGTATGCACGTCTCTTATAACTCGTAATTATTTGCTGCCTTGTTCCAGGATTACCTGGTCACTTACCGTCAATCCAGGTATGAAGAAAGTATGATCAATACCGAAATTTATTGGCAGTTCTTTTTTGTCAGGAGGCTAATATGTAACACCTGCGCATAGATGACTCCCTGTTTTTGTGTGCTGACAATGAAAAATTATAATGCAAGGAAATGGGATAAGACAATACGTTATGATTGCATGGCTTGCTCCCACTGATTTGAGTTCTAACTGGAGTGTTTTACATGGCTTAACTTTATCCGTTTTGAGGAACATGTACCTTAGTTTACACCTAAATTTCGAGAGTTCTGATTGCTTAACTTATAGTCTGAGGCACGTGCTTATCTGTTTACATTTAAAAACCGATGGTTTAGATTGGTTGATTTCCTTGCTCGGAGGCAGTTGTGACTGTTAATTTACAAGTTAAGCATTATAGCTTTGCATAGGTGACTCTTCTTTTAAAGGAAGTGCTTAGTTATGTGCAAAATCCTCTGTGTTATGTTACGATAAAAAGAAGGAAACAGACATGTGGTCATATCCCTTGTTTGTTTGTGCTTTCGTCAAAATTGTCTGTGCGTTAAATGTTTCGTTATTAGTCTTGCGAATTAATGACTGTCCTCTAAAATTAACAATGTCGCCTCATTGTCTTTGTTGTCCTAAACATGCTCGTAGGTGTCTGTCTGATTTTCATTATCGTGATTGCTTTTTTTGCCTTTGCTTTCTTTTATTTTGTTTTAACTACGTAGTTGCTCGTCACAAAGTCAATTGCCTGCTACAAAGTCAAGAGCTACTGCATTTTGTCTTTCATTTGCGTCGTTCCTGGAAATATGGTTTAATCTTTATATTGTCTCTCTTCATTCAGCTTTGTGTCTCCAAACTTCGATTGTTGATCGAAGATCCGGACCAAAATTGTAAGTTACTTGTTTGCATAGCTTTCCTGTTCTGGCCTACGTTATGTTCGCATGGCTAATCATCCATCCTTCTATCTACAAATGAGCTTTCTACTTCTCTTCGTATTCAATTTTAAAATCCATTTTTGTTGTCACTATAGTATTGTCTTGGTATGAGCTTTCTTCTGCTTTCTTTTGTTTTGTTACGCTCTGTATTTCCTCGTTTCTGTCAGGTAGTATGCATAATTTCTTCGTTTTGCAGTCTAACGTGTCCATAGTGCTCTGCATCGTGAAAGATTTGGGACCTTAGGTGTATAGAAAGAGGCGACAAAGGTTAAATAGAATAAAGAAAGAAGCCAGTCTCAGTGTACTGGAGAGGCAGCTGTAGACAAGCAGAATGGATATAGGGAGTTCAACTGAAATTATGAAAATGTGATAATAACAAATAATAATAGTAATGGCGCACTTAAAAGTGAGGAGTATGATATGAATGGTTGGGAAGTAAATGTTACTTAGGCAGGATACAAAACAAGATTTACTTTTTTCTGTCGTTGCTTGCCTTGAGTATGGTATGCGTAAGCTATATGCACATTCGCCCGGAGATAAGGATGATCGTAGTGGATGTTTTTTGTTTTCTTTTGACCTTTAGTCATGGTAACATAGTTTTATTAAAATTTTTTCAGGTTGCATTAAGAGCATTATTTAGAATTTATAGTAAGATGCCATTCGTATCCACGTTCTTGTCCTAGTCCACGAATTTTCTTTGATTTTTCGAGATCAGATATATTAAAGCAGCAGCTATAATATTTTGGATTGCTTAAAGTTTGTTATCATAATCAAATGAAGTAACTTATAAGTAATTGTTTTACAATACATTTGATTGTATTTTGTTTGATGACAGGAAATGTTATGGAGCCCATTTAAGATAATTTTATGCCCTTTGTGAGTAAATGAAGACAAGGAATATAGAGCAACGGGCATTGTCTTGTTGTAACTTGGTCAAATCAGTCGACTATGTTTAGAATATAGAAACGACATTATGGAAATCCAAGGTGAAAAAGGAAAATGATGTTAGTGTTTTGGCCTGACAAAATGAATCTGTAAAAAATATGTTTACCTGAGTTAGTCGCTACCATTAGCGTTGTCAGTTATGAAAGGTTTTGAGATTTCTAATTTTCTTGTGTTACATACATTTTTTATACTATGCAATTGTTCAGATATTTTTAATAGAAATTGTACAACTGTAGTTAATTTAATTTGTTTTCTTTTTTTAACTTCTATAGTGAAATACTTAGGGTTGTTAGCTTTAAACAAAATCTTACAAAAGCAACCAAAGGCAGTTCTTCCACTGAAGTAAGTATTACAAATTCAGTGATTTCCTTTTCTATGAAAGGGTGCGTACAGTAGAGACTGCTTCATCGGCAGTAGCAAGGGCGTCGTGACCGGGCAGCAAGTTAGAGGGGGGGGCACCAGTCCCTTTTTGAGAGGTTCGTCGGATTTGTTGGAAAATTCCCACCATAGTTGTCATTTTCGTCTTTTCAAAGGAGTCATTTTTTTTAGTATGAAAGAGTTGACCTTCTTTCATCTGTTCAACTAGGTCATACGGCACAGGCAAAGTGGACTTCACAACAATTTCAATTGATTTTTGAAAATTGCAAAACAATTATGTATGAAGGAAGATCTAAATTAGTAAGAGCTTCTTGATAAAAGCAAAATGTAAGGGCAGAGGATGCCGGATGAAAGCTGTCCACCATGCTACTCATTTTATTGCAGCGGAGAAGTATAACTGGGAAACTTGTCATGGTGCAGTTGATCTTGTGTGTTTCTTGATGCGCTGTCGAATTCTTGCAGATTTGACACCGCGTGATCAAGAGAGCTTTGATACGAAGAAGGATTTACCTTACTATTCATACGACAAAGCAATACCAAAGTCTTGATGTACAAAAGCTCAAGCATGAGGAGTATTTGTTCATTTAAACTTATCTGAAGGAGCTCTCACTAACTAAACCCTCGGCTACATCAAATGCAGCCTTGGCGAAGAAAGCTTCTTCATGGATACGAAAATATTGAAATTTTACCTACAGACAATGTATCCAAACATAATACTAATGTACAGAATTACACTTCCAATTAGATCCACAGACCATGAGCAAATATGTTTAAAGCTCAAGCTAGTGAAAAACAAGTTACACTCCACAATGGAACAAAGTAGGTGTAGATCCTTGATCCTGTTGCATGCTGAAAAGAAATTGAATCCAAAAGTTGACCACAAAAACTCAATATACATATTTGAGAGCACTTTCTTTGAAAAAGGTTGATGGTCTAAAGTGTTAGGATCAGATAGTAGTAATATCGTAAAGTCACCTTAAAGAAGCTTCATTTCTTTTTGTTAGACAAAGTGTATGTAGTGGATTGAGTTCTATGTAGAGAATGACCTATGTTTAGTGAAAGTACTAATTCAGTTTATTCATCGTTTTTGCTCCACCCTTCTAGACCGTCAATAGCATATACTGCTTCTATTAAGCTCTCTAATGAAACGTGAGTCGGAAATTGTTTCGGTCGGAGAAAATGTTTGTCAGAACCTTTTTTCTCCTTGGCCTCCGTGAAGCAGGAGGACTACGACTCCTCTGGACAGTAGTTGTAAAAGAAGACAATTTCGCCGTAATTACGAGAGAACCCTGTATATCTCATTAGTGCCAGTTATGTATTTACTATGCTTGAATAGTCAACATAAAGTAAAGTTGGTTGGTAGCTTAAAAATAGTCAATATTGCCTTGAAAGAGAAAAGAAATCTGATTGATTTATAAACAAAATGTGAAAGTAATATTTAGATCATTCTAGTTGTCTTGTCTTGATTAATGCTAGGATATTGAATTTGTAACTTTGCCACCCTTCTGAAGGAGACAGCGATCAATCCGCGAATTTTTTTTTACCTGCAAAGCTTTGGTCATACGACAGAATTTTCTTGAAGTTGTTTGAAATTTTTGTGCAGGCCAAGGCGAGCTGTATTGAAAATGATTTGAACAAAGCTTGGAGGATGACAGTAGTGTCTTACCTCATGTTCGAACCAGTTTATTTTGCGCTATGTGTGCTTGCTTTGTTAATCATGTTTGTTTACAAGATTTTTGTAAGTTGGGTAATTTTATAAGACGGGTTTCACACCCAGACCGTCATGTTATTGTTTTATTAACCAATCAGAGGAGAGACAGATTGCCACGTACTGAGCTAGAGTTTTTTCAGCCATGTTGAATATTTCTATGATTTTTCTGATTTTTACTTGACTTAAATTCAATGATTGGAGGTTTGTATCCCATTGCAGTCAGTGAGTGCTTTAAACATTCAATATTTGTAGAGTTACTTCTTTCTTTTCTTTTATTTATTTTACATCAATTTATTTTTCTTTTAAGGGATATGATTATTCAATGTTTGGATGATCGAGATGAATCAATTCGTTATAGAGCACTCGACCTGGTTGTTGGCATGGTAAAAAAAATTTTATTTTCTACAGCTGTTTACTCTGTTGCAATTTGCTACTCAGTCCAGACAACTTGCTGTAATGCTAGTGTAAAGTATTTCCTAGCACGAAAACTTGTCAATAGATTGAGATGTTATTAAATAGCCATTTTTAGGGCGTTGAATTCATTCTTTGCTGGTGTTGCAGTAGTTACATAGCAGACTTTGTCTTCATTATTTTTTGTGCATGCGTAAACACATTGTTGCTTGACAAATAAAACGCACTTTCGTCCACCTGGTCTTCTGAATATGGCTGTTACTAGGAGATGCATTTTCTCACCGGGAAATGTATCCGTATGTTGCTCTAGCCCTAGCTGTAGTATAGCTTGACTTCAAATTATTGATTTACCCCCGTCTTTTCCTCTGGCATAGTTTTCACGTCAACAACAACGAGAAATGGTTCGTCTTGATTAATTGATATTAGCAAGCGAAAAAATTCGACGCAAAAATATCCGCTCCACTCCTACAACACTCATCGCTTTTTTCAGGTAATTAGCTTTTGATAAAAAAATTCGCACAAGCCGTTCGATCGAAAAGTTAGCGCCTTAAAAGCACAACATTGGTGACATAGACTCATAGTTTGGTTTGATGACAAATTTGTTAAGCAAGCATTCAGTGTCTTCAGTGCATCGCAGACCATGTATGTTAACAAAGTTTCTTCTTTACTTCAGAGTTGAAATCGAGCCTGGATGATAAGGCTAAGGTGACACACTGTGTTACACACGGCCTGCCGAAGAGAATAAGTAAAATTAATGAATTTCCCCTTACCCGCCGATGGGTTTCGTCTCGTAATACCAAGAAATCCCTTTGAAATCCCTTCCCCAAATCTTTGTGCGTGAGGGCACGGTGTTAATGATTTATTGAATTGAATTTTAAAAGTTATTTTGGAGTACGTATAAAGTTTTTGTCGTCAGTGATATGCTGTTTGTATTTTAGGTTTCCAAGAAAACACTAGTAGACATTGTTAAAAGACTAACAGCTCATATAGAAAAGTCCGAAGGATCAGGTATGCAGACTGTCTACATATCCACAAGTAGATCGTGTACTTTAAGCGATGAACTTTTATGAGATTTGTCATTGATTGCTTTGCATTTGAAGCTCCGGTTGCAATCACAGCTTTGATTCGTTCATTACTCAAGACCACCCTATTGGCTTTGATCTGGGACTACTGCAAACAGTGATAAGTAGAAACTTTGTAGGTATAAAACGCATGCTGCTTGTGTGCATAGTCACTGATAGACAGCCACCGAATATCATGAGTGGACAATTGCGATTAAAATGGTGACAAATCTGTCGACCTCTTCAATTTGCAGACGCATTTATACTAGAACTTGTACATTTTATGGTTGTCTTTACATTTGTATCCATTTGCGACAGCATAGATTTTCGTGGCCATATGTACTATGTAACGTATCGGAGTAAAGTCATACTTTTTACAATCACAAATACCAGTTATGATTCATTTGCATGAAATCGTACGCAGGTACCTTATAACTAATTATTATCAGCTTCGATCACAACCGGCTGTTTTCGGCGAAAGTGGCTGAAACGTTTTAGCAAATTAAAGATTGACACTACAAGTGCAACGAAAGGCAGACGGAAATGGTTAATGTAACTACTAGTTTTAATGAGAAGTAACGTAGCTCTGTACTAGGTCTGGTATTGTACCCTTTGGACAAAGTAAATTGAATTTACGTTTCTTTTTAAAATGAAGTGTTCATGTTGGTCGTATGATTCCAGTGGCTGACGTTTCATTGAGGTACTAGTATGACCAGATTAGGTATACCAGCCTAATGTTTGATTTTATCTATTTATAGCTTATAGAGACGAGCTAGTCTCGAAAATCATTCAGATTTGTTCACAATCCAATTACCAGTACATTACGGATTTTGAATGGTGCGTCTCTCTGTGTTTGCATTTTTTTAGTTGCAAGTTTGTTGTTGTTTTGAAACACCATTTTGGCCATATGTTTATTCTTATCTACCCCGATCAATTTAATGAAGTGAAAGGAATTCAGTATTATGTATCAAACTTTGTCAACCGTGCAGATGCTCTACCAGCTGAACTGTCTACTTACTGGCATGAGTTTCTTTGTTCCTCTGTCTTTCGTTCTCTTTCCTCACTGTTTCTTTATTCTTCCAGCCTGACTCTATCTTTTCCCCTTTTTCTTTTCCCTTCTTCTTTCTTTTTCTATCTTTCTTCCCCCTTTTTCTTATTTGGTGACTTTTGCCTATTTTTCGTTTTTATCTTCCTGCTCTATTTTTATTGATACTTCCTTCCTCCTTTTTGATTTTTTGTGTATTCCAATTTCTCTTTTTCCTTTCTTTTTCTATCTTTTTCCCTTTTTTTCTTTATTCCGACGTTTCTTCTTCCTTTCTTGCTGTCTTTCTTTTACCCTTCTTTTTGTTTTCCAATTTCTCTTTTCCTTTCTTTTTTCTGTTTTTCTTTTCTTTCTTTATTCCAATTTTTCTTTTCCCTCTCTTTTCCCCTGTTTGTTTCTGGGTATCTCTTGAGGGGTGATTGATTTGTAATGGATGTGCTGATCGATTTCTATTTTTTTTATTTTATTTACCAAGATGTTCTGTCTCTGATCTAGGTACATTGATACATTAATTCAACTATGTTGTGTTGAGGGAACAAAACATGGCAAAATGATTGCATCACAGATGTTGGATGTGACCATCCGAGTCAGAGCAGTACGGGAATATGCCGTTAAAAATCTGGTATGTAAGTTTACAGTTGAGCACACATGTGCTTTCGACACGTATTTTGTAAATATTAATTGACAGGAATATTCCAATTATAGTGTCAGGGAATCATTTGAGAAATAATAAACAATATTTTAAAAGCATATCAGGAACAGCATAATTAATTTCGTAGTCATTTGATGATCAGTGACGTAGTTATTGGAAATTTTGAGTGATCATTGATCATACTAACAGGAGGGTGGGTATGACATTGGGTGTATTTTGATGGTAAATATCGGAAATGTTTCCTGAGTGCAATTATGATTTGTCTTGACATGAATACTACTTTGGCATCTGATGTAAGTGTAATGATGCCAGTTAAACAATCATCGCCAATGAGAACAGAAGAAGTGTGGCAACCAGAAAACCTTAACAAGTTGGAGCCCCATCATGCCACAATGCAGTCTAAGAGTAGTGATTGATTTCTATGGTTCATTTTAATATTAGGCATGCATCAGTCGTGGACTAGAAAGCAACCATTTGAAGTTTTACATAACGTTTCGATTCTGGTTTCCACAGCTTTGATGTCATTGACATCAGCCTCGTTTTCAAGGCCCTGACACTGAACAAGGCAGGTGCAGTTTCCATATTACTGTGTCCTGAAGCGAATTGTCACCAGACCCCTTTCCGTAGGCCCCATAAAGTATCGTTCTCGCACTCAGAAGTCATAGATAAATCACTGGAGTACGTATGGGCCTGGTCGCACTGAAAACATGACAAACTTTGTCAGATTTTACAAACTTTTATTGAAATTTGGGTTCACTCTGAGCTGTTACCAGTCACTCCTAAGTGTAAAGCGCTGTGTTACTTTGGATTTGGCATAGGCACCCTAATTTAATGATGGCAGTTGACATGGAGAGCCTTCCTGTTTCATGCTGGTTAATCATAGATTTTCCCGAAAGAGTGCTTCTTCGAGGCGCTACGAGGGCACCTTTAAGTTTTAGTCAAAATTTGACAATTTGTCATGTTTCAAATTTTGGCGTTTGCTTTGTACCATTTAAACAACTTCCTGACAACATGTTCTGCCTTTGAAGGTACAACTTTAGTGGCCTGGCCTCATCTTGTTTTTTGTTTTAGTGTGAACGGGCTCAGTACTTATTGATCATAAAGGAGATGAATTTTGACTGAAATTTGAATTTTACCATCCAGTTACAACGGATCACAATTTATTAGTCCTGAACTCCGTTCTATGCTCACTGAAAACATTTTTTGTGAGGTTGCCATGAAATCGACTTCACGGTGTCGTCTGTTGACATGGGGCTTTGGTAGGTCTTCCTTGGGAAGGGTTATGACTTCTGATTTTCGTAGCGGTCGTGGAATAGTGGATTAGACGACGATCATGCAAGGCAGAAGTTGGGAGTTCGGTTCTGCGTCACCACAAACAAAAATGCCATTGGTAAGATATCGTAACGGGAGCCCCTTCTCATCCGAAGCTCACTTCTTAGTAATATTCTCTAACCTAGCATGTGAATCAGCTGCACCCGGTAATGAGTATGCTATAAAAAATATTAATTACCTTACATTTGAATGTCACTCATAAGTATGTTTCGTGGGTTCAGTTCAAACACCATGTGCCTACTGATGCGAGCACGATGTTAACCTTGCAGTAGTCATGGGCATGCAAAAATAAAGAGCTGCAATACTGAGATAGTGATGAATCAGAATGATGAATGCAGCTGCTGATATCCGTTTCAAAGAGACTGCGTTTGGAAAGATCGGTAACGCATGCTTACAATTTGTTAGATTGGCTACTTATGTACATGCTTTAATCTGATCCATGTCTTATTCGTTTTCCATCTCTTGTTTTTAGTCCCTTTTACTTAGCCGTGCTCAACTCTTTAGTGGGAACGCGCAAAAAGATGGAAACTGTGAAATATTATATGCTGCAGCTTGGCTGTCAGGGGAATTTGCTCAGTAAGTAGATTTGATTTTACTTTGAGCGTGAGTTATATATTATACAAGCGAATTAGACAACAAGGTAGTCTCTACATAGACAAAGGAGTCTCTCTGCTTCGAAAGCATTTTTGTTGATGTCAATTAAAGAATGTGTGTGTCATGACTTTCAAGGACTTCTGTTTGTGCCATAAACTTTTATAGGATACCTGCTATTGGATTTTGTAAAAGGGAGGCCGTAGTCAATGCGACCGCCGAAGGCGTAAACCCCAAAGGGGGTTATGGGTGACTGCCTCAGAAATTGTGGTAATAAATCGGTCTCTGATGTGTTTACAAGAATATGACAACAAGTGTTACAATTAAACAACGTTTCTCTCGTCTTCCAATTGTCGTGAATAGTTGCAACGATTATATCCAATGACTCTTCAATTTGGCAATTCGGAGTGCGTCACTTCGTAGATCCGCCTCTTAACGATGCTTTGCTGTGACAACAGCCAGTAGAGACACACTACCCATGTAGCTGCCCGTGCGCACTGGTGGGCGAGATGGTTGTGTCAGAATCGGGGTACAACAGGCTTTCGTGGGAAAATTATAGCAGGCATGCTAACCACCACACGCCTGACATGATCCAGGCGTGTGGTGGCGTGTGGTTGCGTGTGACACCAATTCTTTGGAAAAATCTTGGTAATTATGGTAGGTCTACGCAGAAGTTGCAAAAAGGACAATGATTCCAGCAATATGATTGATAACTGCTCACGTTTTCACAGAAATAAGAACTGAACTATAGGTTGAAATAGGCCCAAACAAAAGACAGGAAATGTTGACATCGGGATGTGCACGTAGAGTGTTAAGGTGAGA
>JANTCA010026051.1:2510-22606 GCA_024741275.1 Chironex yamaguchii | reverse complement strand
GGAGTGCCAAGGCCTATTGACAAGAAGCAATATTGATAGGCAATTGACAACGGCCGACAATACGATCTCGGCGACAATACGATCTCGGCGACAAAACGCCAAAAAGATCATCATCAAAAATTAATCGTCTTTAACTTAGTCCATTTCTGACGTATTCTACAAATTCCTTCAAAATCCGTCCATAACTTTTTCAGTTATTTGCTAACTGACAAACAATCAATCAAACGCCGCCGTAATAATTTACAACATAGACCTGAAAAACAATGTATGGAAGCAGTTTTCTTCCGCGGGCATGAGAGCTAGTCATTCAAGAAAACCGTATCATACTTTCGTTACAAAATAGGAAGAGCACAAGAGGAAAGACAACAATTCAGAGGAAAGAGAAAGAAAAAGTGAACAGCAGCAGAGAAAGAAAAGGGCTGAGGGAGGTTGCGGGGACACGAGGAAGCATAAATGGAACAGGGCGCTATTAGCTTGATAGAATGATGTGCCAGGTTAAGGAGCGAGTACTGCTAGTGTTTGCGCGTACCTTATGCATTTTTTCAGGAAGAGAAACTATATCAAATATTGGAAGTGTAATTTAAGCATCTTGCTTGTTGTAAACGATATAAACGATGGAGGGGTTCGAAAACTATCAGGAAATTTCAGCAAATTTATAAAGTATTGTTAGCAGTTAGTACGCTCTGAGAAAAAGTGTACAAGCAAGGATACACGCTATAGTAGAATAGTAGATATAGTCTCACTACGAAAACAAAGCAATGAACTAGGCATTATTCTCGTGGATAATGAAATTTATATAATTTGTGTAAGTGAGACTCGCTTGGACGCAACAGTGAAAGACCCAGATGTCAGCATAAACGGTTACAGAATTTATAGAAATGATCGTAACGCTGGCGCGGGTGAACCACGGTCAGTAAAGGGTTAATGAGAAAAGGAGATTTGCCCGAACCTCCTGTAAGAATCAAAAGCAATGAAATAGAGCTTTTGGCACTTGAATTTTCATCAAACCATGGAGCGCCTCTTTTTGTTGTATGCTGGTAACAGCCTCCTACTTTGGGAGGCTGGTACCTCAAACAAGTCTATGCCAAATTTCTATTTTCTCAAATGATTAATAAGTATACTAGAGTTGCTTTGACAAGCAACGAACAAAAGAAGCAACGAACGACGAAAACTCTGATAAACCATTTTTCTAAAGCGAGCCCCAAGCGCATTTTAAGAGCTGATGTTTTGCGAATTGGGATGGTTGATCATAACATGGTTTATGGGACAAGAAAAGTTCATGCATGGCGACCTAAAACTAAAAACCAGCCAGAGAGTCGTTGAGACTCATAGCCTTACTAAATACGATAAAACATCGTTCATCAATAACCTACCCCAGAAAGATTGGTCAACCATCCTTTCTCCCCTCGCAGAGAATCCTAATTTAATGGCATCTACATTTCAGGAGATTTTGAGTCAATCTTAGATATTCATGCTCCATTCAGAAAAGAAGGATGAAACTGCACACTGGTTCAATCAGTCTATAACAAGCTTGATGAAGGAAAGGGATTTGGCAAAGAGAATTGTCCAAAAATGTCATGAGAACTGGTCAGTATATAAGCAGCTTAGAAACAAAGTAACATAAATGAAAATAAGGATACCCTGAAAATAAGATGTGGAAGACCATTAACAAAGTGTTAGAGAAATCACTACAATCAATAACAACCTCGAGTTTAGACGTTAAGGGGAATAAAATTACGAAAGAAGCAGACATAGCAGAGGCACTAAATAGGCATTTTGTTACAGTTGGCCCAAAACTTGCAAGCAAAATCGAGCAGAGGACACATGATATCCCCTAAAATACGTAGTTAAGCAACCTAGTGTCATGAAGTTTAATCTTGTTAGGGATATCTTCATACTTAATTCCACCAAGCAGTTTAAAATTGGGAAGGCACCAGGGCCCGACAAGATTCCGACTAAGCTAGTAAAGGATGCTGGAGAGGTTATATGTAAACTGCTAGAGACATTATTTTTAACTCTTCCTTACGGCATGACATCTTTCCTCACATGTGAGAAATTGGCGAGAGCCACTCCCATCTTCAAATCGGGCTCCAGGAATGATGCCAATAATTATAGACCTATCTAGTCGTGCATGACCAGATGTATGATTATCTAAGATCATGTGGCATCTTCACGATTAGCCCATCAGCTTTTCAGAAACTCTGCTTAACGTTAACATCTTTAATTGACAGTACGGAGTTTTGGCATGAAAATATTGATCACAGACAGGATAAATGTGGTGGTATTCCTTGATCTGAAAAAAGCATTCGACACCGTTGACCATAAGATCTTGCTTAAGAAATTAAAAGCATATGGAATCCGAGAATTAGCCAGTAACTGGTTCAGATCACATCTACAAAGCAGACAACAATGCTGCAAGCTATGAGTCAAGGGCAGGATTCACCGGGGATCTTGTTTGGGTCTTCTTCTGTTCATAGTGTAACTAAATGGACATGAAAAATGTTTGAAAGCATCTAAGGTTGGCATGTATGCTAATGAAAGCCAAGTATCGTTGGCATCTTCTAGTGTCGATGAGTTGGTTCGCAGAGTCCAAGATGAATTGGGTAAAATCTCTGAGTGGATGAGATTTAATAAACTAAGTGTTAATCCACAAAACACCGAATATATGTTTATAGGCCACCCAAATAGAACTAATAAGATAACCGAACAATAAAAACTCAGATTCAATGGCTTAGAAATAAAACCTCAAATTCAATGACTTAGAAATAAAACGAGTAAAGAAACGAAATCATTGGGAGTAATTGTCGATCAAGGACTCAATTGGGAGGACCAGTTTAAAGCTTTCAAGACGAAAGCACGCGGGGCCTTGCTTCCTTAAAAAATCTAAAAAGCATTGTTTTGCAATCCCAACTAAACAATGTCTATCGCTCCCTCGTGGAGTCATATGAGATACACTGATGTCATATAGGGGGAAGTATATCGAATTCCAAAATGGAATCTCTACAACGTCTTAGAAACAGGGCAATTTCGATAATTGAAAATGCCAGGATAAAGGATAACTTCTTGAAAAAAAATTTTCAAGTTAAACAACTTATTACATTTGATCTATCAGTCATGACATATGTGATCATGAACAGGCTATCGAGAAAATCTTTGGAATAAATTTCGACGGGTATCTCATTATTCCAAATGTAATAAAAGATTTCGTGAGAATCTTCAAATTCCAAAGTTACAATTAGCACATTCTAAAAACGAGATTTTCTTACAAAGCTCTGAAGGCTTGGAATGAAATTCCAATGAATATCGTTTTCGTTGAGAGAGTAATCAGCCTCGATCTGGCGTAAATGAATTTAAATATAGCAATGAGGGACAGGAAAAGCTTATCTTACCCGTCATTGTAAGATAGTAATATAGTCTGTGTAAACGGATCTATTAGTAAGACCAACAAATGCATCGAGCACAGAAGGATTTTGAGTATCTTTCATAAATAAAGTCTTCCGTATACCAAATGAGAGAAGCGGGTAAGGCACTAAAATAATCAAAATTTAATGATGAACACATTCTGTTTTCAGAGTTACAAGGAAAATTTTTCAGTTTTCCGTGAGATTCTTTCAGGATCAGTTGATTGATCAAGTGAATAGCTTTCTTTCGGTTGTTTCACCTGTATTTGCAGCTGCCTGTTCCGTTACCAAGGTTTACAAAACGCTTGGTGAGATGAGAGTTTAGTGTCCTTGTTTCTTATCGCATTGAAGGCGGGCCTGGTTCAATGGTTGGAGTAAGTTTCACTTTCAACATTTAAACATGAAACAGACACTTCTGTTAATAAACGGTGACCAAAACGCTACATAAATGTTGTCAATTTTTAGATATACTGTGGGGCTAGAATATAGCAGATAAAGTACAAACTTTGTAACTTTACCGCCCTTTCAAAGACGAGAACGATAACACCGTGAATTCCACTGTTCATCCCAAAAGGCTGACGGCACGACTGCCTCATGATTAAGTATTGCGGCCTACCAAACTTTAACTAACAATTTTTTCAAATTTGCACTCATCGTTTTTAAGTACTATTGTGGGTTGCTTCCTGTCTAAATAACTTATTGTGTGAATAGTTTGTGCAACAGTTCATCAAAACCATGCCAACAAATCTGTATTAAATACAAAGAAATGTATTGCTTGTGGTGGGCCATCTACCTTCCGCTATCCCGTGCACCAACTAGCATAAATTTGATACACGTAACCGCCAATAAAAGGTCAAAGTGTGACTAACATCTGAATTTCCAGTTTTGTTGGTTATAATTTAATCCTAAGTGAGTGTTTTGAAATATTATCCTTTTAGTATACTAGCTTTCGGCCGCAAATCACAAACGGGAGACGAAGGCGGAAATACGTGGGTCGTAAATGAAAGACGACCAAACAACTTCTGGTGCCAGTTGACAGAATAACATTACATCGTAGGAGTCTGAAATTTAAGTAATCCGCTTGGGTACAATTTCTAAAATTCCTATTGGATTTTAAATACCGTATATTAGACATAAAATCGACCGTTCGCAAAATATTACCGATGCTATATCATTACATGGCGGGGAGTTTGGAGATTTGAGCAACTTAACGCCCCCCTCTCCCCCCACATACACACACACTTTGTTCAGGCACTTGTAAGAGTAGCAGTTTCTCAAAAGCGGAAGATAAGGGCGTACATTACCTTCACCAGCAGAAAAACTGATCTAACTGCAAAGGAGGTCGAGGGGATAGCAGGCAAGAACCAACGCGATGAAGTTCCAATAGGTAACAGAATTGAACAAGCATACAATACTTTTCTAAATAAGTAACCACTACTAATATTCAGGTTCAACATTGATGCATAGAATTAACTTACAATAATCACTGAATTAATCATCCCTCATTGCTCTAATGGTTAAGGTAGTTTACAGGAGCCAAATTTAGTCATTTGAAAATTATACACCTAAAGAATAAAGAGGTATACCAGCACCTAATTAGAAGTACTCCAAGGACGCAAACTTCGCTAAACCATTATGATTATTCAAACAACATGGTTTTTCCCACGATTATTTCCTTCCTAGTTTATGAAGCTATCATTACCAAATATGGTAACTTGGTTGTCCCCCCAGACTTCCCCAGTGGCAATATGAAGAATCCAGAATCCATGATTTGGTCCAGACCATCCCAAAAATTTAAACAGTTGAAAATTAGCCCATTTCTAACCCATCCTGAAAATTTCCTCAGAGTCCGTCCATAACTTTTTGAGCTATGTTGTGAACAAACAGATAGACAAACCAACATGGCAAAACACATAACCTTCTTGGTGGAGGTAATTTTACTTGGTCGAACTGCATTAAATACTACAAATGCCTCCCATACCTGAATCTACATCACTTTGCCAATCATTGCAAGGGTTGGTCCCAACCTCATCCATTGCCTCTTCATCTTCCATTGATGACATAGAACTGTGTGTTCTACTCCTCTGGTGAAGCATGCTAAGATATGGGTGTTGCCGTCTGTGACTGGAGTCATGATGCCGGAGCATACCGTGAGCAGTAGCGGTGGGGCTACAAGTTCCCCCTCTTTCAATAGTTTGTGTTCCAGCAGAACACATAATAGGTGCTGAAAGAAGAGAACAAGTTTTTTTGAACTTGCAATTCTCAAAAGGAAGAATGTACACTACTAGAAGGTCAGAACACAATGCTTGTTTATGTCCCACATTATTTCTAAGGCATTTTCTGGATGCCTAATATCTCAGAATGGAAAATTTGTTTCTTAAAATGGCCTTCCTAAACTCACCTGTTTCCTAACACAAACATTGCCCTGATCCACCTTCATATATGAAAGTTAATAGGGCAAATGAGATTAAGGAATGTTTGCAGCCATGTGTAGGATGCTAATCCATGCTGTCATGAATAAAGGATACTTATTGATATGTCTAAGCTTTCCCCGTAACATTCCCCGTACATTCCATATCACTGTTGCTTTCCTTTACATTCACAAGGTACATTTTGAGTGCACGGTCACCTCCAACATTATTCTGCTCCATCCATGTTGTAAGCAAACTAAGCATAGCTAAGTAAAAAGTAGAATGCTCTTTCTAAGTTATGGTGCAAACCCTTGGGCTATTCTGTGTGGCTAGGGTACAATGGACAAAGTCTAGCTTGTCTTTGACAATACTGATATCAAGGAAAACTATCCTGACCTCACATGCATCTAAAAGAGTTAAAATGATATTTGCAATAAACAAAAGCAAGGTTATAATGGCATCAACTTTTTTGCACTTGGACTAAACATGGTGGTCTTGTGTAAGAATTAAAAGTAAAGCAATCATTATAAAAACATACATTTTGGACTTAGGGTCTCCAGCACAATTTGCAAACCCAGTACGACCTATAACAAAATGTAAGGTCACCAAAAGAATAAAAAACTGTGACAAACCACAGAACAGATTTAGTATAAACTGGCATGAACAAATGATGCAAAGATGTTTTGACAATGTATAAAATGGCACTTCTAGTTGTCTGCTTCATGGAAGCAACAATCAGTGAATAATCTGCCAGAAAATGCCGAAGAACTAATGATATTGGCTCGACAAAGTTCAAATTTTTCATCTTCACTATTTAACTGAACAAATTACCCCTTGATTGCTTTAAAAGATCCTTGGTTGAGAAAACGCCAGTTGTTACAATATTTGGCTCGCCAAATCTTGTTCCTATAGAGAGACAGAATGTAAATATTAGAAAAACAAAATCAAAACAAATGGCATATCAAATGATAAGAGAAAATGTCAAATGCTTTTTGTGGAAATAAAGTAGAGTTTGGATTACTTTTACCAACCCACTAGAATATTTTGCAAAGTTCTATCAGAACAATCAAGATTTTTTGTTGAAACAAGACTTTGAAAGTCTACACCATCTGACAATTTTGATGCTGTCCATAAATTATGTGTTATCATAAGCTCAAGTAACATGAGCACCAGTAAAACATCATACTGACCAATATATCCTACATCAAGTTAATGATATACAATACAGCATTCTGTAGGATTCCTTGTCAGTATATTACAATAACTAAATAAAAGAATATAAAATATCTACTACATTTTAATTGATATACTGCAATACCAAAACAAATTGTACAACATTATAGTTCAAAGTACTATTCCACACTATGCTGCAATATACAAGGATATACAGTGTTAAATTTCTTTACAAGGAACCACAATATCCTATATTAACCTACATTGTACTACAATGAAAAACAATATCCTATATTAACCTACATTGTACTACACTGTTATGTTTATGAGGAAATAATGGCCAATAAACAAATATGCACATCTGTAGAACAAAACATCCCTACTAATTCAATTCACTCTCTTGATGGGTGTAAGTAAGAAACTGTTAAGTATTCATGTTAGGTTTTACTTGGCCAGTCAGTACTAAATTACGGACTCATATGCAAGCATCAGCAATGAAAGGAATATACCTCAATTAATATAGTAGTCTAACAAGTGTTTTGTGGCTTGCTAAGCAATCAAAAGGACAATCATAGATGTACTGGTGAAACTCTTCAATGAGTAAAACTTTTACATGGTCTTTTGGATCCATCTGGCATCAGTTGAGATAAAACAGCACCAATGTCGGAAACATTGCAGAACAAAAGCAGAGAATTTCTGGGCCATACTGAATATCTATTGACCTAATCAAACCCCTGCCGCCAGGGTTTGCCCAAATCCAGCATGCAGTATTCCTCGGAAGGCCATGTGGTGGTTTCATGGCATGGGAGAGTTAGGCAGATAATGATGAAAATAGGTTAGTATGCCAAGAAAGAATTTTAATTATGAAATATTTTACATAGGTGGAACATCAAGCAAGGGTTTGATTTCCTCCTTAATGGGCATGATAACATCCTTATTTATCTGACAACCATGGTTTACGTATTCTTTTCATAAAGTTCAGAGAAGTACAATTTCTCTTGAAGCATTATACTTTAACGCAACATAACTTTATACTAGGACTCCATAGTAGAAATTGTAGCAATGGTCTTTTGTGACTTTGCAAGCAACATGACCACCCCTATATAACAGAAACATTCCGGACATAGATTTTGGAGCCTAAAAAACTGCAGCCAAATTTGAAAAGATATTCTAAGATATTTGAAAAACAATAAAGAGGAAAAGCTTTCCCTTAATGTTTCCTTGATAATCTCATAAATCACAGAGATCTGTCCCATCCTCAGTAACTCTATGAGGCCAATAGTCTTTAGTCAATATGTTAACAATAGAGATAGAGTGAGTAGCTTCACAAAAACTGCTCTGTATTGTCCTGATAACATCAACAGATTAGCTTACACCATACCATGTACTACAGAAAAGTTCAACAAGCAAAAAAAAAAGATACATACTTGGTATCCTATCGTATACTACATTTAACTAATCTAAAACATACCATACTATAATAAAATTAACACTATACCATAAGAATTTATCTAAACATATTATGTTATATTATACTATGTTCTACTGTTTACGACAATATACCATACTCCTTTGTATACTAAAATTGCAGTATAGTACCAACATACAGATTGGTCGAACAGTTATCAGGAATGTGCATTTCTACTGTAAAAAGTACAAACTGTATGGCACATTTACGTCTGCCCTACATATGATACTGGCAATGAACGGATAGATGTGAAATTGCCTTTTCATCAACTATAGGAGAAGAGCACTTTCTATGCAATAAATCATTTCATTAATTATTGTTTGCTGTCATCACTATGGCTACTTGCATTTTGAGATCATTCATACAAGGATTGTTCTGGCGAAAGTACAAAAAAACCTATTGCAAGGAAATTTAAGACAAAGGCCTTTCACAATATATTGGGTATCACAGGCTAATACCTTAGCATGCAAGATTCAGGTCTCTTGTTAGCAATATTTGTTTACGCTCTAAATACTAAGTGAGAGCTTTCATTACTACAAAACAGTGGTATTTCATGCATTTCATTCCTACGTCATTAAGCATTGACATCGCCTATCTACAAAACCTCGGTGATGGCATGAATTTCTGCACAATTAATATTAGCAGAGGAAACAAATAGAAGTGCAAATACCTTACTCACTGACATTGTTGGCGATAATAGCAGAGTATTATTTGAAAAACAGAATGAAATTTCTGACAAGAATGCCTGTTAATTCACACATGGCTTGGATTCACCCATGGCATATGGTTGCCAGGAATTTGACAAAGGTGTTGTTACGCAGACTGAACCTAGAACGTCCAAGACAGAGTGCAAGCTCCTAATCACACACCCACTACAACTGTTGCTCATAGTACAGTCTAAATTGCTGGACAAATGACCCAAACCTGGATTCAAAGACTAAGAATATGAGGATCATAGTTTGAATCCAACTTCAAATATTTCAAATAAAAGATGAGGAGAACCTAATCTCTCCATAATTCCAACTACAATAAATCACAAGGTAAAGTCACATTGGAAGAAATGACCAAAGTCATACAGCTTAGATCACCCATAGACTTTTCAATGCCATGTCAACCAGGTAGCCAAATACCTAGCTAGTTCACTTAAAACACACCTTTAGTACATACAACAGATTCTTTCCCATTCTAAGTGATGTAGAACTAGCCCATTTCCTGAAGCAGATAAGAAGCCATTGTCTACATCTTTTCTAATCTATGCTGTGGAGCAATAAACGGAGGCATGGAACATACTTGCAAAAAATACACGAAGAAAGTATCTACAGGAATGACTTGGCTTGAAAAACAAATAAACAAGATTTGCCACTTTGATAATCAAAAGTATATATATAGGTTGGGGGGAGGGATTGAGGTAAAGTAACTATTATTATAATTGTCCTTTCCTTATTCTTACCTCTATTTTTCTTGCTTTTATCCCCTTGTCTATAACCTATGGATTTGTTACTTTTTAAAATTAGTTTTTCATAACAAGATCAGATATTACTACTAGGGGAAGGACTTCACAGGAATGGAAATAAATGCATTTTAAAGAAAAGGTGTCAAGTAGAGGATAACAGCTAATTTTAGGTTTGAAAATTACTTTGGTACAAAATTCCCACTCCTTCCATTAAGCATGTGGTACAAGGCTGTACAAAGTTGGGTGCAGGGGGCATTTGCTGCCACAAGTTTTCAAAGTAATGTTTTTTTAATAATAAACTCTGAAGTCACAGAGATACTTAAACTTTCCAACAACTTAAAAACTGCTGGAAGAGGTCACATAATTGGTTAAAACACACTCATAGTTAAGTTCAGCTGTTTTCTAATTCTGTTAACAGAACATTTCTGATAGTACTTTCAATTATCATGCCATTTGAGAAACTAGATAATAGTCTTTCTCTAGTGCAAGCATACGGACATATAACCCCTCAAAATCATATACACAATATTTTTGATGAATTTGAAATATCATCACACATTTTGACAAATCACACAAAATTAACTTTGTTAAAACTAAAAAACCAATAACATGGCTTGTCATGAAACCAAAAAAAATCCAGGAAGCTTCCACAGCATCATTTGCAAATCCAAGCCCATCCAAAAAATAGCCACCAAAGGTAAATCCAATCAGAGATTTCCTTGCTTTCTGTATAAAGCATTGTGCCTTCTATCTCCTGCATGCTGTTTCCATCACAGATACTTCTCATTTGCTTCTATTTAGATATATTTTTGGGTTGTTTGTGCCACTCAAAACTGACAAGGGATTATTGCTTCTAGCAAAGAATTGATGAAATGAGCAGGACCAATTTAAAGGGTTACTATAGAACATTGGGGTAAAACCTGCAAACCTCTGTCAAAACCCATGCAGTGATTCACTACTCCTAACAATACAGTAACTTTTACAATCTTTTTGTGGTACAAAACTTGAAAATTGCCTTGAAAATTTGCGACATTGTGCGACATACTTAATAGCATTTTTTGTCAGACACTCTTCAGAGTCGATGCTTGTAATACTGTGGCTGGAACATGTTGTTTGATCCTGTCACCCAATCTTGGAGAAGTGTAACCTACATACCAGCTTTAATCCACACAAAATTTGTATACTAATAAGCTTTTTTTTTGTGTTAGGTACACAATCCCTGTAAAAGGATTGCCATCGACACAATGTGAAGCTTGGTATGTAGGTCAAAACATGTAATTCTGTCATGGGCCAACATTTACGAGAAGATTCACAATGCACCAAAATGTATCAGGATGTAAATTTTTGGATAATTGGGACAGCTAGATCGTCCTTTCATCCAAGTGTATTGGAGTCTGTCTACATCAAACAAGAAAACCAGTACTCTCTAGGCAGAAAGAGTTTGTTTTTTCACTTGGACTCTTCCAATAATGTTTTGTTGCTTCATTTTCTCTTTCTTTGTTTCCTTTCTTGTCTAGGATTGGCTAGTTTACGTCCAAATAGGTTGCCATATACATGTACTTTCCTCTCTGTTTCATACTCAGAAGAGTATCAGACAAAAAAAGCTTTTAAGTATGTTTTTAGCACAATGTCGCAAATTTTCAGTAACTTTTGTGCTGTCTTTTCATACACTCTCTTTCTGTGTAAAATCTAATCAAATTCAAGGCTACAAAAATGAGTAATGGGCATGTTTATCCATTCTTTTTTTTTATCTATTTTTGTACCATACTCGATTCCAAGCTTAGCAGATTCCCTTGCCAGGGCTAGAGAATTTTACTAGGAAGTGAGCTCTTTATGAGAGTGTGCTCCTGTTGCCTTCTGTCACCAATGATATTTTACTTGTGGTGACACAGGTTCAAACTCGGAACCTCTGGCTAGCAAGGTTGCTGTCTTATCCACTATACCACAGCGGCTCTGTATCCACTATACCACAGCAACTCTTAATCTATAAATGGGTGTTTTCTGTTGGCATAACGAGTAGGACCATGAAGCAAGTTTGGCATAACTCCCCCCCCCCCCCCCCTGCAAACACACACACTTGAAAATATCATATGTATGACCATGATCTGGTGGGAGTTAATATCAATCTGAAGTCTGCAAATTAGTTATTACACAAAGCCATAAATACCCTTCAAACGAGTCATCAAGGTCAGTATGCTACCCCAAGAACACACTGTTGATCATTGTTGAATGGATGCTAGCTGTTAAGATTGTATAGCCTAACAGAAGAGTTCAGTGACCTGCACCTAAGAGGCCCCAGTTTAATTTTGAGCCAAACACCTTAATATCTCCTCTGTCAGAGTGACCAAGGCATCCAGCTGGCACCACCTATATATTGAGGTACAATCGACGTCACATGCAAGTTGACTATTTTTGTTTTCCATTTGAAAGGCACAACCTTGACCATGTCTTGACCCAGTACAGACATGCCTCGTTGACCTTGTCCATTCAACCATGAGAGTAGTTCCAAAGAACCTCCAATAAACCAGATGCCATTGCCGTATTGGGGCGAAAAAGCAACTAACAGTGCTTGAGAACTGAAAACAAGCAGACAACATCACGTGGCTCAATTTTTTCAGTGAATCCGTGAGTCAGAGGGCTTGGTATGTTTTGGTTCCCACCTATAGCTCCATCACAAACAAATCAACAGGTTCTCTACTTTCCCGCCTTGTTTTAAATTAATCACTTAAACTTAATTCCCTCTGAACTAGAAAAACACAATTGATTTACGAGCCTGAACAGCCACGTGAATCCGTGCGATGTAAATTAATATTCAGGTCACGCCAGCCATAGTTATTTCAAAGTTACAAGCTGAAACAAAATCAGTAATGCTTTTAAAATCCTAGAGAGAGAGACCACAGCAAACAACCAGAGGCTTTGTTGGGAAGCATCAGAAATAAAATATTTGGTTTTTAAAAACGGACAACCTGCACAGAAAATATTCGGCTCTTTCTTCTTATTATTTTTTTAACTGAAACGTTCTCAGAAGTGTATAGCGGGAAGTGACAATGAAGAGAGGTATCAATTTCACAGTCTTCAAACCGATGACGCGTTAAGGAAAGTAGAAAGTTGTCCTTCTTTGTTACATCGTAATATTATCCGATAACTAACGATCTGTGACAACTAACTGAACCATGCAATATAAATGTGATCTCCGTGGGGGGAACTTGTACAAACGGGTTACATTTGCTAGAAATTCAATACTATGTTCCCAGCCTTGGACATCGTATTAAAAGACTTACTTCACTGTACATGAACATATTAATTTCAACGGTGAAAGAGAACATACACTTACTAACTTCCAGCGCTATGTCCTGGTCACAGAAATCCTAAGCTCTTTTTATCTGGTTTTAATTGCATTGCTGTGATGTCCTACCTAAAGCTGCTACCTTGTATGATAAACGTGAAACGAAACTGATAACTTGAAAATATAAAGCGGCAACAAGTTTATTTTGTATCCTCAATGTTAAGTTTGTGATTGCGAGAATTTATTTTCACTAATAGTGATGATTCCAAAATGTTCACAAATTCCACAAAATACCGAGATAATTGACCACTGCTTCGCTATGTACTCGTAGTTTTTAATAGTAACATATTGATTTCTATAATTTTGGTGCCTGTGTTGTCTTCCCATATCAAGACGACCTGACCTGTTAATAAAAATTTAATATTTAAACCTAAATTATTTACAGTTGATATTCTACTACATCTTTATATAGCACATCCTATCCGAGCGTACAACTGCATTTAATACCAGTACAATGCTTTTTCTCTCACCACGCTTTCAAACCAGGCACCTACGCAACTGCGAGATAACGCAACCTTTTATGTCTCGGCATTGTTGTTTTGAGTGCACACGTGCAAGCTTGTTGATGCCCAGCTGAAACAAAGATGTTTGATGTCAAGGATCCTTAGGAATGAGGAACCTGTTCGTTGTTGATCACACGGGCATGAGTTGATCATGTAATTATAGTACATTAACATGCACATACAACCAGGTATTGCATTCATAAGTCACATCTGTAATGTCAATTTCATTGCTGCCTGCCGGTAACTGCAACGGGAGCACCATGTTGCCATCGACAGGACACATTGAAGAGGGATGCAATTTGGGTACGTGATGAGACCAAATTCAGATACACATCACTGGTAACTCTCACGCTCTACGATGAAGCAATTTGATGGACTGCTACCAAGTGGCGTTACTTGGCACGGACCAACATTGTATCATACAATATTCTAAAATTAAAGTAAAATAGCAACGTCTCACCTTGATTGCAGAGGAAGTTTGCGAGGAATAGGTCAAGTTCCTTGACAACCAAGCAGATGTGGGTTGGCTGAACACAGAGTCCTTGATTTTGGCAAAATCGTGTTTTACCTAACCTTTCCCCATCGGTGCTTTCCAAAGGTACTGCATTAAATAGAATTACCATTACCAAATCAAGTCGCCAGACCTTATCTGCTTGTCGTAAACAGTCAATCCTTCTCATCTTCCCTTTTTGATCAGGATTTGAAATGACGCAACGAGAACATCCTTTGCCAGTGATTGCAGCTACGAAATCATCTCGACATTCTGGTCTGATGTCCTTCCGCAACTTTGCCAATAGCCTTGAAGCCCATTTTTGTTTTACATCACTTGGTTGACTTTCAAGTTCACTCTTGCATTGTCTTTCTAATTCAGCACTCATCCGCATGTCATATTTTTTGTAATACTTTCTTTTCCTTGCCTGAAGATTGAACCACGTGTAAGCGAAAGACTTTACGTACGGCAAACAAGCATCGATAAATGGATGGTAGTCATCCTACGAGACAAATAGAAACAGAATTAAAAGTTGAATCCGGGTGTTGTTTAACGCTCCATATCAAAGAGAACTTTAGCAGAGCATTTACCTCCATATCTAATCCATACTCTCCATAAAAGATGAGCGTATACGGTTGAATCTCCGAGTTTGAAACATGGTAATGTTGTGATGATATCAGTCATTTCGAGGAAATTTTGTTTACATGGACTGCGCAGTGGCTTCATTCGGTCTACAGGTTTGACAGGACCAGTGAACTGGCCAATCACAGACCATATAAGAACAATAATCTATTCAATCAATTTCTCGTCAAAATATTGCGAAAATGGCGCCAAAGGTATTTGTGGTGAGTAGTGGCTGACTGCAATGACGTCATCCTGAAGCTAAAAGAACAACAGAACCAAGGGGAGAGGGGGCATTAACATAGGCGAATGTTCCACTTTGGGGTTTCCACTATATACTAAGTCCATTTTGCATAGAACACGATTTTTCTACCAATGTTAACTTAAAGTGTTATAGAGATTAGGGACAAGAGAGTCTTTCAGCGCGATATTTGTTTATAACGTGGGCACGTGTCAATGCGGGAACAAATTGAGTCATGACTTAAATACGGTCAAGGAACTTGACTCTGACCAAGAAATTTTGGCTCGGGCAACACCTGCTGATAAAATTTTAGTCTCTTAGCATGGCAACGATTTAGCACCATTTACTGAAGCCATGTCTGTACCAGAATCATATGTGAGTGGAGAAGACCGGAATTGAACACGTGAATAAGAGATGAACAGATAAAGAAACAGCAAGAACAGAAAAGGAAAGGAATTGAAGAAATGGTTAGTGGGGAGGATCAATAATAAAAGCAAGAATTGAAAATCACAATAAGAGATGCAGAAATGAAAAGGTCAAACGCACAAGGATAACACACGAGAGTAAACGATTGAGAGAACAATAGAGAAAGTCAGAATGCAACAAAAAAAGGGAAATGAGGAGAAGGAAATAAAGAAACAAAAAAAGGAGAACTTTATGAAAAAGGGCAATGATAAGAGAGGGCAACAATAAAGTGCAAAAAAATTGAAGAGAAAAAGGAAAAAAGAATAGTTTAAAGGAGAGATACAAGCAATCCTCGCCAAAGAGAATCGAAAAGAACATTGGAAGTGATATCAGGGGTCATAAAATCGGGGGTTTTGTAAAGTGACAACCTGTCATAAATTGTATTATAGAGCAGCAGAGCGTAAGCACGAGTTCACCTAAATATTATCCAAAAGTATCTAGGAGTTGCCAACTAGCTGAAGTTGCCGTCAGCACCTGAAAGGATCATGAAAAGTGATATATGATGAAAATTGAATGGATTTTCCTTTTATTGTTTAGTAGTGAGAGTAGTTATGTGTTTTTAAATTGTTAAGCTGGTTGTTTCAAAGTGTGTAGTTTGGTACAATTGCAAAAAACTGCTAGACTAAGAAGAAAAAGCACAAGTTGGTAATATAAAAACGATAACTTCAAGCACAGTGACATTGGGATTTCAACTCTATATTTGTTGAAAAACAAGTGACTGTTTTACCTTTGTACTACTTATTAATGTAGTCTAGTGGATAAGACAAGAAGTTACAAAGCCATAGGTTGTGAATTCGCAACCAAGCAACCAAGAAGTGAGATCATTGCCAAGAGGGATGACGTGACCTTATTTCCATAGTACACGTTAAAGCAAAGTAAGAGAGTTAAGGTTGTAGTCTGGAGACCTTAGTTCAAAACTCGGGTTGTCATAATCATAGCTTTCCTTCTGTTACCATCATGTCGACACACAAGTAGAAGCAGTAAAGACAAAGAATCTTTGGTCAGCTTTATTGAGCTGTTAAATGAAGAGGAACGGCACAATCGGGAGATAAAAGGATCAAATGCTGTGAGACGTATGCCAGTATCCAATACTCAAAGATTTTACAACTGTATTACATTTTAATTACAGAAAAAAAAATAGTAACGTGCTATTCACTGCTCATTAAATCATCTTCCTACATAGTTGGTAAATGAAGCCGGACCACTATGTGAGCATTTTTCCCCTTTTACACTATTGTCAAATGTCTCATCTCCTACAGACAATGTGACAACTAAAACAAAGTTAATCTTTTGCAAGTCACTGAAAACCATTACGCAGCAGAAATTGACTAAACAATCTTTGAAACATCCTTTGGAGATTCGTGATGTACTTTACTAATCTGACGTAATCGTATTTGTGTTTGACAAGTTACCCAGAATGTGATGTCGAACTTGGCTTACGGAGTAAATATCAGAGAACAGTTGATGTTATTGAACTGCAGAATAAACAGGTAATCACCTGCTTTTTATTGTGATTAGCCTCAAACTTGCAGATGATGATTCCTTTGTTCAAAATATCCTGAAAAACAGATTTACTAAGACATTTTTCCGTGGATGAAATTAAAAATTTTATTTGATATTATTTTTCTTTCCTGCCTTCACCTCTTCCCTGTTGAGGGCTCTTGCCCATCCTTTTTTCCAATTATATTTTTCTTCTCTTCTTTCTGTTCTGATTTTCTTTCTCCTCTTGCGCTTTTTCACCTCTGATTATTTCTTAATTCTTTGCGTTCCCATTTTCCTCCTCTTCTTTTCCTCCTTTCTTTTCCCTTCTATCTTACATCTCGCCTTTTCCAGTAGATTTTTCTCGCTTTTTCATTTCATATTTTGTTCCACTTCTTTTCCTTTCTATCTTTGGTTCTTCTTTTACCACCTTTTCCTTTCCTATGTACTTTTATGTACTTTTTTTCTTACTTTACTGTACTTTTTTCTCTCTTACACTCATACTTTCTTTCTCTTGTCTTCTTCTCATCTCATATTCATCCTCATTTTCCCCTATATCTTTTCTATTTCTATCTAACTTCTGGTTTTAATATTTATACTTTTCTTCTCGCTTTCGCCTTTTACTTTTCTCTTCATTTTTTGCTTCTTATGCCATCATTATTATTTGCTACAAGCAAGCATTACAAACAAGAGAAGGGTTCTCAGCACCTGCCTTTGAACACAAATCAAGTTGAAAAATAAATGAAGAGGCTATCATTCTTATTTGGTTATATGTGAAACTAAGAAGCAGAGTTAGAACACCTAAACATCAATCCTGCCTGCTTTCATCATTGGAAATAAACACCACTGCTCTTGGCCATGTCTAAGTTATGAAATTGAAAACGATGTAAAACGTATCTTTCCTGGTCACATACAAAGTTTAGGAGGACAACTGATTCCCCAGGGTGCTTAGGCATCACTTGTAGGTCACAAATAAAATAAGTCAGCAGTAAAGGTATTGTTACTTATCAAGTTAAAAAGTAGAATTACCAACTAGGAGGGTGTAGGCATCAATCTTTTTGAGCGTTTTGGCATTAGATATTGATGCTATGAAATGAAAAATGTCATTATTCTTTGGACATATATAAAGGTCACAAATATACAAAGACGTACATAATCTTGTTCTAAAGTTAAAATAAAGTTTAAGAGTAAACTGGGCAAGCAAAAGGTGCGCTGCGCAGTCATCACATTCCTCTGGCAACAGCTGAACTTCAATACTGTACCTTGATCCAAAAGGAAAAATGAACATGACTGCACAGTTGTCACACAACGGAACAAAAAAATAACCATCGATGTTGTTTGACTATACATGTTCACTAAAGGGATATAATAATAATCCTCGTTTTAAATAACAAATGCAGATTGGAAGTGTAGAAGCAAAGCTCAGAGGCGTAGACATTACTTTTTTTGAAATGATCTTATCATACAATCAGAGAAAAATACTGAGCAAAAAACATATGCCATTGTTGCATTGACCCTATTAAGTCATGAAAAGAAAATGATACTAACAATCCTCCCTTCAAGTTTCAAGTGAAGTTCGGAAGTGCTGCAGGAAAGCACAATAACAAAAGCAACACTCCTCTCTAAAGCATCATTTTTCTCTACCCATACAGGGAGATCATAAAACGGGAAAGATAATAATAACTATCATTTGACGTAACGAATTAAGCATAACATTGTTGCAGCAACGGACAATTGTGTAGGCTTCACTGTTCTCAGCAAGCATCTAAATTACTTTAGCAAACGATATTGCTTCGACACAATTCTTTGCCAGTATAAGCAGGTCATAAAAGATGAAAGATATTAGTAAACCTCAATTCAAGTAACAAATGAAGCTTACAGGTGTAGCAGCAAAACACAATTTTGCAGTCATCAATTTTCTCAACAAGCATCTAATTTATATCATCAAACAATAGTGCTGAGAAAAGAGAAGCATCATTGTACTTTCCCCATGTAAGGAGCTTCTAATAGGAGAAAGGTAATAACTACTATCATTCCAAGTAACAAATTAAGCACAAAATATTACAGCAAAGCACAATTGTTTAGGCATCACTATCCTCAGGAAGCATCTAAGTAACTTCACCAAACCATAGTGCTGAGAAAAGACAAGCATCAGTGTTTTTACCCATATAAGGAGCTCCCAAGACGAGAAAGAAAATCATAATCATCATTTCAAGACACAAATGAAGCTTAAGTTTGTTGCTGCATGGCAAAATTGTGTAGGCATCCCTATTCTCAGGACACATCTAAGTAGTATAATCAAACCATAGTGCTGAGAGAAGAGAAGCATCATTGTTCTTTAGCCATATATGGGGCTTATTAAAGGCAAACGATGATAATAACCTTCATTTCAAGTAATAAATGAAGCTTAAGATTGTTGCAGCAAGGCACAATTTTGTAAGCATCAGTATTCTCAGGAATCATATAAACTATGTCAGCAAGGCATAGTGCTGAGCAAAGAAAAGCATCATTGCACTTTTCCCATATAAGAATCTGAAGAAAGAAGGGAGATAATAGTAACCATCATTAATGTAAAAGTTGAAGCTTATAAGTGGTGGAGCAAAGCACAATTGTGTAGGCATCATTACCCTCAGGAAGCATATAAATAATCTCAGCAAACCATAGTGTTGAGAAAAGAGAAGCATCATTGTTCTTTACCCATAGAGGGAGCCCATAAAACAAGACAGATGACAATAACCATCACTTCAAGTAACCTGTGAAGCTTAAGATTGTTGCTGCATGGCACAATTGTGTAGGCATCTCTATTCTCAGGAAGCATCTAAATGAAACCATCAAACCTTGGTGCTGACAAAAGACAAGCATTATGGTTGTTTATTCATATAAGGAGCTCGTGAAATGAGAAAGATAATAATTACTATCATTTCAAGTAACAAATTAAGCATAAAATTGTTACAGCAAAGCACAATTCTGTAGGCATCATTACCCTCAGGAAGCATATAAATAATCTCAGCAAACCATAGTGTTGAGAAAAGAGAAGCATCATTG
>JANTCA010026040.1:4642-17945 GCA_024741275.1 Chironex yamaguchii | reverse complement strand
CTGAATACCATATTTTACAATTACATAGCATATTTTACGATTACATTGCATATTTTACTATTACATAGCATCTTTTATGATTACATTGCATGTTTTACTATTATATAGCATATCTTACTATTACGTAGCATATTTTACGATTACATTGCATGTTTTACTATTACGTAGCATATTTTACGATTACATTGCATGTTTTACTATTACATAGCATATTTTACAACTGAATAGCATATTTTACTATTGCATGACATATTTTACGATTACATTGCATATTTTACTATTACATAGCATATTTTACGATTACATTGCATGTTTTACTATTACATAGCATATCGTACTATTACGTAGCATATTTTACGTTTACATTGCATGTTTTACAATTACATAGCATATCTTACTATCCTAGAAAATTGTCGATGACATTAAAGAAAACATATTTCCTTTCCTACATTCAAAGATGATAGTTTAGACGAGAGTAGGAAATGAAAGAAGAACGAAATCAATAAAAACACTTGCACATCACAGTTTTGTTTATCTATCCACAATCATGCGAAGGTTCTCCACTGAGAACAAAGTAAAGCATAGTCTTTGAGATTTTGACAAAATGTTGATCACAGCATTAGGGCGTTTCGGTTAAAATTGCATTATTTATTTATATTTCCCATAATTTCACACTTGACGGGGGCTTGTTATTTGCCTGTGGATGCAGTGATTTTATAACCACAAATTAAACACATACAAACATTGGATGAGTCGACAACGTGATAGAAAATCTATATTTCAGTCATCAGAATTGTATACCAATAAGTAGGAACGCACCAATGTTCAACAGTTCTTTAACCTGTTCAGTGAAATTCAGTTATAATTATTCATAAATACAATGCTTGATAAATGCTTTTGATGTAAGACTTCATTAGTTGTAGTAACTGTGAAAATATGAAATATTATTATCATTGCTGTTTGTACACTTTGACTCATATCCACTTTTTACATCACTTCTGTATATGTAGATGTGCATTTAACTAAAACTATGGCGCAGTTGAAAGCCAGAGTTAAACTGGAATGAAAGTATGAATAGGTACTCTTTTCAGACTTTGAGAATAACATTTTTTACCGTGACGTCAAGCATCCTTCCCATAATTCCACCGTGACGACAAAGTCACTGGTATTACCACAGAAGATCCCTTCGGTGCAATTATACACAATAGTAGAACAATAGCTCTAGCAATAAGTGCTGTATATTGTGACGGGTATATCTTTGTTTTCATTAGATGTTAATTTCATACAAGTTGGGCATCGTAATAGTAGTTGTTGCTCAAGGGCACAACTTAAACAGATCATACTCTCAGCGATGTTCTAAAATTCAAAAACTACTTTGAATATGTTTCTTGTGATTCATGCCTAATTAATGCCTCTCTAATTTGGTAGCACGCACCAATGGTTCATATTGTAGCGAACCAAGTTTTTCTTTATGGACTTAAATTGTTTGTAGCTATCTTGAACCACAAACCTTTCAATATCTTGACCACTTCGTAAAATGACTTTCTATTCAACTCACGTCTTGACTGGGTCACTACATAAAATTCATTCTCTGGTGATATCATCATACAGTCTCTATCCCTTTAATTAATTATATCTCTAATACTGAATTGTTTTCTGAAGGGTGAATGTAGTGATAGATGGGATCACTGTCAGTGAGTTTATTTGTGTACAAGGCGTAACCAATCCAATCAAATTTGCTGATGGCCTTTGTCAGCTCATTTCCTCTGTTCAATTGTGATTTGGCTAATTCCATTCCTTTGTTTTAGGTCATTTGTTTATTCTTGTTACCAGTCCTCACTGTCTTTACTGACCTAAACGCAACTCCTATTGCCGCGATTTAAAGAGAGTTCAGCCCAAGCAGGACATTAGCTTTTCAAAGGACAGGAGGAGCCACTTGGAATCGACAAGAAAATAGCATTGGGGACTAAAAAGGCCTTTTGTATTTGTTAAGTAACAAGAATCAAATACAGTACCAAAAATTACGACAAAGGAACAAAAATTAAAATTGTAGTGATTTCTTCTACTGGGCTTCTAAATAAAGAGCAAGTTTTTTGAAGATGTAATTCAGTGTGAGCAGATAGCACAAAGTTGATTAAGATGTAGTAAATAATACGGGAGACTTAGCTCGAAAAGTAACCATTTTGTAATTTAAATTTGGGAATATTTTAGATAGAAGGAAAGCAAGGAATAAGGTCAGAATAGCAGAGTTTATTCACATCCGAACTAGAAAATTGGACTTTTATAACCATCAAGAAATTAATATTTTGTTGAAATGAATACAATCGCCTAACCGGGATGACAAGTTCACTTTTTAATGAAAAAACTAAATGGTAGTCGTCAATATGACAGAACAAAATGCATAAAAGAGCATAGCTTTGCTTACTAAATTATTGGTATAGCAAAGAAGAGATAGAAAAAGACATGGAGTAAAAAATGTCACCAACATTTGACAGTCGTTCAAAAGTGTGTAAATTAAGTACAAATATGGGTAAATAAATTGGTATAGTTTCTCAGTTGACGGTGACATAGGACAATACCTGTTTCTGTGTAAAAGTTATGTTTGATCGTGAAATCTTGCTTTTATTGCTTAGGTAAGGCGTTTAACGGACTTCGATGAGTAATTTCACCAAAAGGACATATGCAAGCTTTCTCCCACGTCAAGCGATTTATCCTTTATCATGTTCGTCGCTTTTAATGCAATAGTTTTGAATAGCGACCAAGGATTAGCAAACACCAGATGAAGGACATCTTTCATTTTTGAGATAAAAACCTCACGCTACGATAAATCCACCATTATCGGCAGAATATTTTTATAATCAGTAATCAGTGAGACTAAATGGCTTTTCATCAAGTAATTTCACAGAGAATGCATCACAGCTTGTGTATTTTAAGATACGTCTAGACGTAATCGTATAAATGAAAAAGCAATTGATTGCTGCATGGGAGTTTTTTTCGATTACGTCTAGTGTTGTGATATTCAAAGTTGAAAATATTGTAAGTGTCATCTAAGGACGCAAAGTTAAAGCTTAAACAAGGATCATTTAGTGTACAGTTCAAATTTATCGACACTTTAGATTTTGGTCCTTGCA
This sequence comes from Chironex yamaguchii, assembly GCA_024741275.1. NCBI lineage: Eukaryota > Metazoa > Cnidaria > Cubozoa > Chirodropida > Chirodropidae > Chironex > Chironex yamaguchii. The sequence continues at coordinate 14,814 of JANTCA010026040.1, read as the reverse complement.
AAGACCCATTATTAAAGATTAACATGTCTTCCACAAGATTTTGGTATAGGTATTTAAATTTAAAATTTCTGCTGTATATCAAGTGGTTTATCGGCATAAAGAATCCTTTTGACAAGAAACATGTTCAGTATCATACAACCATGTAGTCGTGGAAGGATTAAACATGTAGGAACCATCATGGCAAACCACGTTATCTATCTTAATTTTCTGATTTACTGGTGTCTTTTGCTTTGGCGACGTTGTAACCGGTAGTAGAAACTGGATACACATATTTTTCTGACTACAATGATTTGTTGTAGGAACCATAGAAATTCCGTCGTCCCTACAGCTGGGCTGTCATCTCATTTACCAAATTTCTGCCTTGTGACACATAGGACCTCCACAGAGCGTCTCCATCCATCCCTGTCAGCTACTGCAGTCAGTACTTCCGTCCATATTCAAAAGCCAGGGTCTGTTTCCTCCTTTTCCATCTTGCGATTCCATGTTGCCTTAAGTCCTCATCTCATTCTCCGGCCTTCTCAATGTCTCTTTCAATTTAAATGGACTCCTGCCTTCTTGCGTTAGCTCTCATTCCTTTACTTTTTGCAACTTTGATATTTAGCCCAATACTCGCTGCATCCTCATTCAGTCGGTTCGTCTTTTCGTGTCAGTGTCTTCTTGTTGATACGACGAGTGCAACGTCGTCAGCAGAACATCCATCATCCTTTCTTAACCCTGTCTTACCATGTCTTACGACTCTGCTCATTACCTAGTCAATTACGAGCTGGACTAGGAAGCCGGACATCTTGCATCCTTGTTTAACTACCTTCATAACATCAGCAACTCACTCAGCTCCCAGGGTTGACAATTGAACACTTGAGATAATCGTAGGTAAGGTTCGGGATTTTCAAATATATTGCTTAGTTTGACTTGAAAGGGAAAATATTCCACTCCCTTTTGCACAAGCAGTGATATATTCAAATTTACATGAAATTGCAATGAACGTTCCCAGTGTGAAAACGTGTATGAAAGTAACATTGACTGGCAGGCAAAAATTGAAGGTAAATTCTAATTGGTTTTACTCCCAATTTTGTATTTATTGTGTACAGAATTGCTTAAGGGACAATAATATTTCAACGGCATGTTTAGCTCCTGCATATAATACATTGCTGATGTGACAGAAGAACGATTATTATTGAAAATTTTTAGTGTTTGTAAATTATACCAATTGATTCTTCTCAGTCGCATAGATGTAATCGCAAGGCTCTGTGTAACTAACCCAAGAGCTTATATATTGTCTTAAATTTACTTTGTTTATCCAAAATAAGCAAATCGATTTTGTATCCTTTTAATAGACATAATTTTACAAAGACACTTATTGCATGGTTGGTTGTATTTTGTAGCGGATGGGCAAGTCGATGGTTGCAGCCATCATCAGGCACTTGACCCGCAATTTACTACGTACACGCCAAAGGTTTAAATTCTGGTGGGAACATGGAAAAGACCTTCACAAGCGAAGGGGATTATCTCATCATGCACTGGATGAAAAAGCATGCATAAGCAGGAGTTGAAAATGAAAAGAAGCTTTTGTAAACAGTAAAATTTGCACAGAGTAATATAACATGAGAAATGAAATAATGTACGTAAAAGTGAGTACAATATACTGATATGTATTGTAGAGTTTAGGACCAATTTGATGTTGAATAAGAATTTTGAAATATCATTTACTTAGAAGATCTTTAATTTGTCTGTTTATCCACTGCCATTGCGTCTGCGGAAATACATTCCATGGTGAAAATAAGGGAAAGTAATGGAAATTATTTATCCAGCAATAAAGCATATAGAAAAGTCGGTTTGTGTAAGGCATAGGACCTCTATATCAGGTATTACCGTCTGGCGTTTTTCGATCAATGGCTTATGAAATGCCGAGTTTCTCTTGCGCGAATTCAGTTTCACATACCATGAGGTGTCAAGTGTGTTGTCCAAAACAAGCAAAATTATTTGGCAATAATATTTTGGGCAATGAGAAGATGGAGTGGTTCTCAGGCTACTTAAAACAAACCATCGATAAAAAATCGTTTCTCGCGATAGGTGCAGAAGGGGAATACAATGGCACAGTTTTCTATTCTTTGTGCTTTTACATGGATAATCTACCTCTAGGGCTTGTTCGCTGGAGAGGAAAGACTTGTAGCGACATTCACGTAGTTTTCGTACAGCTTAAAGAGAGAAAGACTTTATTGTGCTCGTTATGAACGGTTTTCACAGTGAAGATTTTGTTCCTCACGTCCGAGCTAACTGGAAATTGTAGACATTTCTTTTGCATATTTGAACGTGATGAAGTCACTGGCCTCCTGAGCTTGTTTAAGTACCGTAATCTTTACCGCTGTTTGCATGTGTTTTGACGTCACAAAGATCGTACTTCTGTTAAAAAAAGTATCATGCAGGTCAGCAATGAAGCGCCACAAATTAATTTCTTTCATTGGCTACTATTTCCTGAATTATTACGTGGAATGTTAAATTACTCCTTTTTTATAGTCACCAGAGGTGACTTTTTTAAACGTTAAATTTGCTTGGGTAATCGATTTATCGGAACTGACCGCAGCCAGGTTTTTTCAGTATCAATGTAGGTACCAATGCATGGTTTATTAAGTAGAATAAGCTTATACACGTATTTTCTTGTATGATGTAGTGAAATGTTTTGTAACCAACTTAACAAAACGAACTGTCGTGGGGAAATTAATTGAAAACAAAAACGCAAAAGCAGCTACTTTCCTACAGGGGCTACCCACTAGGAGGACTCTCCTGTCTCAGTCTTAAAAAATTCCTTGGTGCCCCAGGAAATAAGACGATGAATGTTTCAATATATTACTTTTCCTGTAAACATCTCCTACGAGTGGTTTCTTGACACAAGGTGTAGAATTTACCTAATAGAGCGATATTTCAACCGGGTTAAAGGAAACTAAGATCATCTTGTTGAGACCCCCTCTTTCAATGATTTTCCTTAATAGTAACCAGTGGTGGATGTAGTGCGAGGGGAATTGGGGAGCAGTTGTTGTTATTATCATTATTATTGTTATTATTATTATTGTTATAGCTGCTTTATCGTAATTGTTTTCAAGTTCTTCTTAATGTGAATGAAGGATTTTCTCTCAGTAAATAGGGTCGGAATTGATTGTATGCAGCGTACCCCCGTTACCAGTTTCTGAGAAATAAACGCGCCCCAATGATCAACTACCCCCCTCTGATATGCTCTGGATCCGCCCCTGGTAGTAACTGCATTAAGCGACCAATATCTCAAGTAAAAGTTGAAAACTGCATATGTATTACTCGGCTGAAAGCAATTTCGTTAAGAACGCAAGAAAATTGTTTTGGTCAAGCGAAAAGTGTCACGTGATTATCAATTCAGCACTTCTCAATCCACCATATCTCTTATTTCAAAGACTGATCATTACTTAACACCCTAATTGCACTTCAGGATACCATCCAGCTTATATCGTCTAGTTATCTTCTAGCGACATATTTTAATTAGGGAAAGTGTCAATTAATTTAACAACAATAAAACAATAGTCATAATGGGGATCTCCTAGTCTACTATCATGTCAACATATCCATCCATATAAATTGATCAATACAAAAATGTCCACTATATACCGGGTGACTGTTAGTGGCATGGGGGTATTACAAATCTGCTGCCTTAAAATGTTGCATAAGTATACTCATATACGCGAAGAAATGTAGTTACTTTTAAGAAGGATTTCTGTCACCAACACCAAAAGTACTGCATACATGTCAACCCTATGACCATATTTTACTTGTTAATAGCTATTAATATCCTTGTATTGCAGAGTATTGCGAAGTCAGGTCTTCAAACGTGTTCCTTTTAATTTTACGACACACGTTTTCTAAATTCCTCGCAATGATCATTGTTTGCTTCTTCTTTGATAATCAGTATAATGATTGGTATTCTTTCTTGACAACGTGACTTAGCAGTAAAGACTTGGGTAGCATAACTTGCTATTGAATTAAACATGTGCTTGTAACTAATGTCAGTGGTACCAACTCCTAGTTCCTTTTTCCTCTATCCAACACACCCGTGAATGACACCATTATATTCATCTATCCACTGTATCTTTTGTAAAGTAACAAAAGAATGGTGTTAATTATCTAACAAAACATCTTGTTTACCTTTTTGAGATACAAGTTGTAAAGTTGCCGCCAATTTGGAGGTGAATACGATCCATCCGTGAATTATCGACTTTCCAATCCGTAATTATTTCTTGGGATGACTAAGTTTCTAAAAGTAAAGCCTTTCTAGCTCGCAGATTCTAGGATGCATTGTTTTTCTTTTCCAGGCGGGCGGCAAAGTTACAATCTTTATCTCCTACTCCCATATCACTAGCCAAACAGAATTTTGCTTTTGGTTCCGTTATTCGATTTCGTTAAGTTGAGCTTATATGAATAGTTATGATAAATACCACAAACTGAGTATTGCACAGCAGAAAATGACGTAGGACAAGCCTCGTATACGGAAAATTCGCATACGGACCCAATCCACTTCCAAATTGGTTTTTCTTTACAGAGCTTGTGTAAGTTTGTCATGACTCAGTCATCACATCATAAATTTTCACGCAAGAGAAGTTACACCAGCGCAATGGTCCGAGAATGTAACACAAAATCTGAGCACGGGTAAGCACTTACCGCTGTCTGGCGCTGCACACTGCAAGCACACACGTCGGCCACTTTACATCAGTCAATACGTCACTTCAAACGCCAGAGTTGTGTAGTCAAGAAATCATGAGTCGTAAGTCTCATGAAGCCATGAAATTCAATTCTAAGAAGCAATGTGTCAATAGCTCAGTAGTAGAACACCTACTGGGGAAGCCTAGGTCGTGACTTTGGACCTTACTTGTGGTAATGATTTGTATCTTAAGATTTTCTCAAACTTAGCCACAATTCACACTCTCAGCAAAAGTTTACAATTTTAAGTCACCACATTTTGACACGTTTTGAGTATACGTTACTACTAAATTTAGAATTATTCATCCTCCCCCTTTCCATCAAACGGTGGGAACATGGATGGTACGACATGGGTGCTTTAGCCCCCATCTTTGGCAAAAGTCCTCCCGCAAACGCACACTTCAAATTTCTTGGCGCTGCCCCTGAGGAAGTAAGTTCATTGTAACAACCTTATTAACCTGTATCCTGCTTTGACGCCTAACATGCCAACGATTCAAAATGTGGAGGTTTTCCCTCTTAAGACTAAATGTCGCAAGTTCCTTTTTCTCTCCAGTGAGTGTTCAAAAGAGAGACTAGTATACCTTTTTATCATTGTAGGATTTTTTTAAGCATGCTGTTGCAACCTGGATAGTAAATCTTCATCCGTTTTGTTTCATTGTTGTTAAGTTAAGTCATTGATGCATGCTTTCTGATTAAAGGACTTAGCAATTACACAGTATTTGCATCTAATTGCAAAGTGATAAACTGTCAGCTATCATGCGTCTCTGCTTTCAAGAATATTGGTTCAACAAGGGCAGAGATAAGGTTTTTATCTCAAGGACGAAGTCTACTAGATATGAGGTCCAATGGCAACATCCTACGCTGCTCCAAAGTATAGAGAAATAACCTTGATATATATATGTCCTGTTGATTAATGTGGACACATCCAGTACAACATAGAAATATTGACCAAATTATTTAAATAATTTCTGTTACGTCAAGCGACTTAAGGAAAACTGCCGTTACCGTTCCTTCTTAAAAATAATTACTTGTGCAAACAAAGCATTTTAATGTTACAAAACTAGCTTGATTTAAGTGGAGGGAGTGCCAGATTCATGCGTTGGTATTATACCGTGGATTCTGACTAGCTCCTTATCGTCTGTTCCTACTTTTAAAGACAATATAACTTCCGTTTTAGTACACACAATGATCCACCTTTGATCTGTACTAAATTGATGTAATCAATCAAGCTCTTTTTGAATAAGAAAGTTGACATTTCAATGTATTAAAGAAAGATAAAAATAACCTTTAGTATAATGTCCATTGTTGGTAGTATGACAGGCCAAGCAAGGTCACGAATAAATGAAACACGAATCAAATATGATGTCTTGTTGGCAATCGTGAAAATTTCACGCATGACATTTGATTTCTTAATGACCTTTTTTAGATCTTTATGCCCGCTCTTAAGATTAGGTTTTGGTCCTCTGTTCTAGAAGTTATGAATTCAGTGGTTACTTGCCAAACTTTTGCCCTTTTTATATGTTTTCTTCTCTTTGTCAGTATGGTCCACGTCAAAAGTCCCTCTCTTCATGCGCCAAATCTAATTATTCTATTTGGCGCACGAGAAAGGCCATGCTCCTCTTGACTAAGTGCAGCAGAGTGAATTAAACGAAGAAAAATCTAACTCAATATAACCTCAGAAGCAGAACAAAGGTCATGTCATAGTCGAGAAAATTACTGTACATAATCTTAACAGGGCTATTGCATTGCAACTCAACAAATAGGGTCCACATGGGAGCATACACCAAACAACCCCAGGTAATTGTCCTTCAAAGTGCCCTTGAAAATTTGCAATAACATCTGAGAGGAACTACATGTGGGAACATAAAACTGCACATTTCTTTAAGCGGGTTATTGCACGGGAACTGGCAGCTATCACTGCAGTTAATTGTATTTAACTCAATGTATGAACAGCACGACGCATATTTCAATGTCACCACTTCAACTTCTCTATTATTGCCTGTTTCATGTTTTCCTGTCTGTCTTCTTACATTCCAATCGGTTAATATTGTTTTGTTCTCAGCTCTCTCGATATACAACTCTCCTGTGCTTGCTTTCTCTGGTCCAATCACATGACAATGACCTCGTACGTCCATAATTCAGGAGGCACCGTTTTCACGTCAAAAATGGCCGTAAAATTACAACTTTCATTTTTCACTAGTCAAAAATTTAGCATTCATGTTTGACAGGCTTATGAACTAAGTGATTTCTTGCAAGGCCGTACACAGAAGATTTTCAGCGGGGGGAAGTTGGGGGAAAATTTGTTTGACCCTCGTCTATACATCACCAGAAAACACCTTTTTATACGCGAACAAACTGATTAGGTGACATCTTCCGGCATATGCTAAGTTGAGGGATAGTTCTTTATGACTTCAGAAGTCCTTACCAAAAACCTTAAACGTAATTGAAAATTTCTGGGGGGAAAACTGCCCCCCTGCCCCTCCGCTAAGTACGGCATTGATTTCTGAATAATTTTTTTCTTGATGCGATGTCTGTAACTTTTTTCCGCAAGAGGTTTCAGCATGGGGAAAACTTATTGTCTGTGTCCTTCCATTAAAAGCAAAAAGCATTACTATTTCCCCTTTTTCTCGAAATATCGTACAACACAAGTTTTTAAGCTGGTATGGACAGTACGTATTTGCGAGTGATTTAGTGGTTTTACTTATGCAATGAATGGTTCAAGAGTTTTGTCGCACAGAACATTGCAAAAATGTAAACAATAGCATTTGATGGTTAGCTGTCTCATCTTGTCTTTAAAGAACAATGACGTGTTATACAAATGCTCAAAGCAAATGTTTGTTGTGTTCTTAAATGACGTTGTCGGATTTATCCCCGAATGTCATACTTTGCAGCGTATGTCAACATTTAATGCCACAAATATAAATTCCTGACATCCCTGTAGCCAAATTTTCTACCAGGATTAGAATACCTTTAAAGGCTGACTAACTTGGGAGCTTAGTCAAATCAAATCAGAAAAAAATGAACCTCCAAAGGCGTATACGAGATTTGTAGCGAAGATTAAAGAACATGTTTTGTTAAAGTGATTTAGTTGATTTCTAAAAGTGCTGAGAAAATGGACATGTTTGAAGCTTAAGAAAAGAAAAATCATTTATTATTTAAAAGAAGTGGATGTACCGTTTGTAATATTTTAGTTAAGCCCACTGTGGCACCCAGGGAAGGCAGATCAAAATCAATGATAATTGTTAGTAAGTGTACCTATTAATAATTCAAAAACTTGATGCTCTCGATAAGGTGGCCATTAATTATATTGTTTCATCATTAGAAGATGGAGAGCCACACCAAAAAGATAAGACAATTGGAAGGTGGGTTATTTATACTATCAAAATGTAGTTAAAAACAAAGTATGTTTGGCCTTCTCCTCTTATGACAGTGGAAACAGTTGCAGGAGAGACCACTAATGTTCATTACAGCTTTTCTTGGGTCAAATCAGTGGTAGGGTCTGATTTTACCCGGCGTGCGGGCTTTGCTCCTTTATTTGGGGATAATTAAATGTACAATGAACAACAATTAAGGATACGGGACAAACAGAGACAAAGAATTTGAAGCCGCAAAACCCCCTTCGGAATAAAAAAGTTGTTCTTGTTGTTTTATGTCACCATTTAATAAGAAGTAGACCGATGAAGAGAGTCAGAAGTGTCGCAATCATCAAAACAATGACCTCTTAATTTTACCTTTGAGAATCAACCCATACGTCTCAAGCAGGGTGCGAACGTACGACCCCCCTGTGTTCCTCTCCAATAACTGAGCTACCGAAGACGCTTATCAGAGGTAAATTTATAAGAGCATGGTTTTGATAATTGCGTCACTACACGCCCCGCCAAGAATTCTATTGCTCCCAATCTGACTTTATGATGACACGTTCTGCATTCCACGGTGGCCAATCTTTTACACCTTTTAACCACTCTTCGAGTAGCAATGGGTTACCTTCCTCGAAAAGGAAAACACATCCGTAAATTGGCCTGTTCAGGTGCCAAAGGTATTGGTAGCTACTACCCCTGGTGTATGACCCCGGGGAAACCAGACCACGGCAATATGAATTTGAAATCAAGAAGATAATTAGGAAGCAAAGCTTGTTTTTGTTCTGTGGAGCATCAAGAAATGATGACGGGTTAGATTTTCTTCGGATTTACTTACGATTCATCAACAAAATAACAATTGTTACTGATGAAGATCAATTCGGTATATATTGACCATCTGAAATTGACAGAGAAGCATACTTTTGAGTAAAGATATAAAAGGACAATGCACCTTGAGACCCTCCAGGGTTTTATCAATCTGTGATCTGTTCAGATCAACATAGAAAAGAACGAAGTCTTTATTCGTTTGTCAAGATATTTAGTTTCCAAGATAGAGGAGGGAGGTGGGCGTGTTTGAAGGTAAGGTTTTACAGAAGACAGATAATACAGTGTCACATGTGATTATAGTTTGCTAACCTCGTTCTCATTTATTTCTCGAATGAAAATGGTGAGTAATTTGCATTTCAAATAAACTTGACAAAGTACAAGTCCTTTGCTGGCCAAAATAATTTTCAAGACCCGTCTAATTTGTCATTTCTACAGGACGCATGTTACATCGTCTAGCAAAGATAAATTTGTAGTTTCTCCCGCTAAAGACAAAATTAGAAGGGTAATCGCCAAATTAAGAAGCAGCTTATATTTAAAGTCCAGTTGCCATACAATACTTCTCATTGAAACAAGAACTGATATAAGACCATAGAAATAATAGGCCTCCTATTTCTATGTATAAGACTCATGTCTGCTAATGCTAGCGCATTAAAGTATTGACATATGCCTTACGCTACGGATACTTTTCCGACATAAATTTGCTTTACAGACGTTATCGTGTCCCACCATGGATAATTATTACGCAAAACCTATCAGACGTCAGTTTTTGAAAGCTGAATACACTCACGAAATCTTCATAGTAAACAATATTATCTCCGACAGACCTCGTTGAAATCACGATGTTCAGTCCATACGCTGCCTCAAAAAATGGCATAAATTTTAGCAAATAATGACTTGCCTAATAGTTGTTCACGCCTACCACCCTTGAATATAAGCAAACAAATGTAATTCGCGTGTAAACAGTGGCTATTTATACTTAAGATGTCCGTATAGCGACTACAATGTGATGACGAATGTTCCAAACATACTTCATGAGGTCATCTTGGAATGCCAAGGCCATGCAACAAAGGGTGTCCTATGGATTGAGCCATTTAGAATTCACACCAAAACAATCCATACACCAAGAATAATGCAATGTCGTATAGTTGATTGCGTCAGTGGCTACAACAGTGTACTAAGGGATCGCGGTTTAAATTACGTAAATTGCTGTAGCTGGAACCGAGGCTGCTACACCGAAAATTTTGCAGCATCTTAAAGAAGCTTTTTTTAAAG
>JANTCA010026029.1:0-22611 GCA_024741275.1 Chironex yamaguchii | reverse complement strand
GAATTGACAGATTGATTGATAGATAGATACATAGACAAATCGATCTTTCGTTGAAGATAAGTTGAAGCTTGCTAAAAGAATTGCCTGTGTTTCTTCTTTTCCTTTCTCAAGTTTATCAACCCTTTGTGCCAAATCTTTTAATCTTGAGATTCCTTTTTGAATAATGTCTTCTCTTGGATTGTCGCTTTCATTCTTTGTCTAAAAAATAAAAGGAAAAAATTATCTCATCAATACTATTGCGATAGTGAATTTGTTTCACCTTATTTCGATAAGGAGGACTTAAATTGATCTATATCGAAACTGGTACGGACGTTCTCCTCTTAAACTCGACCTACTAGATCATTGTCAATTGATATCTGCTATCCGTACTAGTTTGTGGTCTCTCTTCAAGGCGAGCCCTTGTGGCTTTTTTCTAATCAAGATTTGAGTAAAAGGCTAATGCAAATTCAAACGGGTACGGATGAAATAGTAGTCGATTATTTTTTTGTGTGTCAATGGCTATATAAAATGTACAAACAGATTTGTAGGTAATGACGAGACAATCCACATGTTAAAGTAGCCAATGAATAAAATCGTTTCTGCAAACTTGAAATGTAAACGCTTGTTGAAGGGAATTCGTTCTGGTGCTAACACTAAAAGCAAGCGATGTAACCACTGTATCCCTTGGACACGGTATCTTTGTAAATGACATTTTATTAAAGTCCTATTCACTTGTAGATATCATTGGGAAACTTTTACATCCAATGATGTTCTCCGGTCGGATACAGGATAAAATTGACACGATTATGAGATTGGGTCAGGGTCCTGGGGTAGACGTCTCGAAACATTTTAACCACATGCTTATAAAAGTCTGGGAGACGTCCCTTTGAAAGGGCAGTTTAACGAAGTTACCATAAATACAGACAAGAACAGAAAAAGCAAAAATTTGCAATAATTTTACTTACAATAAAAAGTTTAAAAAGTTACATTATGGAAAACAATGCGTTACTTCTGACTGGCGTGGATTGCAAGTCTCAAATCAAACAGAAATTAATCAATCACTCTCCATCATAAAAATTACAAAGTTGCATTCTTGATTCGTTTTTTTTTCCACTCTTCTTCGAATGCAATCATATATTTAATTTATATCAACACATAGGCCCCTGTCTAAGAAAAGAATTCAATTTCTATCATTTTTATTCTAAGACATGTCACTATGGAAGAGAACATGTCTTTAACTATGTTGTTTCTGTTTTGACATCAGAATTAGTGTTTAAAGGCTGGTCTACTGCTTGGCCTGGCGAAATTTACTTTTGTGGCAGAAAACTCGGAAATCGACTTGAAAATTTGCGATATTCCGCTTGAAACATTCTTAAATCTCTTTCCTGTTTACACTATTCAGAGTATGAATCATCAAAAAATACAGTATAAATATATGGCAACCTTTCTGCAAGAAACATGTATCAAAACTACCCAATCATAAACAAGAGAGAAAATGTGGGAAGTTTTCAAGTCAATTACACCAAAGAAAATTTTATATTACTTGGATACCAAAACAAAATCTTGGTGTTGGTATCCTCGGGCACTATTTTTCTTTCCAGTAATGGAAAAATTGTAATCTTCGATGACATAAACTCCACAAACCAACTGTTATAGAAGAGGATAATATGTTTCCAATATATACTAGAATGTCATTCTCTTTTTGTTTTCCGCTTTCCAAAGTATTTACAAACGTATCGCGTGAGATTTTTAACATAAATTTTGTAATGCTTTATGAGGTTGTGGCAGATTATAATTAAGTTCTGGCTTAATGGATAAATACCAAGACAAAATTTTTTTTGCAATTTAGCAATAAGTATCTGGTCAGTTATGAATCAGCCTGAATTGTTGATTTTGAAGTCTTTGATTGAATTTGCTACCAAGGACTCAACTCTCATAAAAGAGAAATTGGAAAAGGACTTGATCATTGAACCATTAGAACAGCTACGACCAGGCGTAATGAATTGTTTGACATATTTAAGATTACAAATTTACCTTGACCCCCTAAAGTAAGAATATCACCTACAGATATGTGCCTGCTATAGAGATTGAAACCTAAATTGAAACAAAAAGGATAAAAAAACTTACTAGTAAAATCGTACTTTCCTACTTCAAGACATTTGTTACCACCTTTAATATTTTACCTTTTCAAGCAGCTTCTCTACAAAAGTTTCAGCAATATGGAGGGACATCTTTGCATCATTTTCAAGTTCTTCTTGATGTTTCTTGAGTTTTCCTACCACAGTTTTCAATTTACCCTCTTGGGCTTGCCTGTAAGTAAATTGAATTGGATAAAGTTATTCTTTTATCCTGTACTGATCGAGTTGGGCGATTTTGCTAGGTTTTAAATCTTTCTCGGGCAACCCGCCCGATAAGATGATGATGAAATCTTTATGCTTGATAACACTTTCTATTCATTACGTTACAAATCTGTCGAATGAGTTCTTTAGATACAATTATTAATTTAAACTTTTAAACAGGTTGCTCTTTTAACAATGGCAAATGACTATAAAGCCGAAAGTAGGAAATTTCAAATTCAGCAATAAGATCCTTATTATTTACGCTCTGTGATAGAATACAGTACTTAACTTCGTGACCTAAGGCAACCCTTGCAACAACTTATGAAACAGAAGAACTGGTCGTTTCTTGCACCTTGAATTTTCTTGCCCAATCATAAAATAGCCATGAGCCTTTTTCTGCATATGAATTATTCATCTACTATTATACATCTACTACTAAATCTACTATTCATTTTTAACTTTACAATAACTTAATCTATTTCAATATTTAACTAAATAGGCCATTATCGCCATCATCATGTTCGGATAGGTCGTATCATACCAACAGTGGCGTTCGCCACTATTCTCCGCTTTCCATCGCATATTCAGTAATTATGGCCTGCAACAAACGTCGTATTTCACATGTGTCGAATACAATTCTTATGCATGTAAAAACCAACTTCTGATTTAAATTATCTGCATGCGTTTTATTTTAGTTGACTACAATAGATTATATTCGACTCACTCCTCACTATTTCTTACCAAAGTAGCTTTGCCTTGATCAACCTTGCTGTCTAGAGTTTCTATGGCTACTCCAGAATCTAGACCAAGTCTCCGATTTGCGTGTCCTGTTGAAAACGTCTGTTAAATCTATTTGAGATATTAATGCGACGTTTGAAGTGAAGTCTTATTGCAAGTCTCTTAAAAGTCGAAGATAATGCTATTCTGTTCGACGCATGTAAGAAGGGGACGTTTGATAAAAACACTAAGTTTAAGTTTCAGACTAAGATAAAAAATCCAGGTAGGAAATGCACTGACAACACATTTTCTAAAAGCAAGTTTTAAAAAATCCACCAATTTTGTTTCTGTTTTTCTTAACGCATACGATAGTAGTATCATGTGATCAACATAACGTAAGTCACGGCAATCTACTACCTAATTATTTGATTCAACTACATTTTTATTACCTTACGACCTAATAGCTTAACAACTTACTACAGGACTCGTCAAATTTGTAATGCATTTACCTGGATAAAATCTCGGCTCTGAGAACCTTGTCGAAAGTTGAATTTGTCTCCTCCACTCGACATTTTAAAGTAAGTAGTTCTTCTGAGAGTTGAAGAACAGATTGCGCCTCCTTGGCTCTGGATGCCTATTAAGTTACAAAACAAACTGAGATTATTTTTACGTTAAGTTGTTTACTATATTGACTTAGTGAAGAAATAACTTTACCCGAGGCATCACTCAAGCAGTTGGGGATATTACAATGGGATGTTTTAGCAATAAATTATAATAAGACAAATATTGACGATTCGAACTAACAGTTGAATGGACACTAGCGCAATAAAAGAAAGTATTCTTAATTCAGCATTTATTTATAGACAAATCAGTGAATGCCCTCCATTTTGTTTTATTCAAGGAAAGTTACATATTTGCATCATCGAAATTTCCAGAGTTTGCCTATTTAAGTAGAGCCAATTCAGAGATGGTTCTGGTACAAGAATTTACGGTGTCTGCATGATTAGCATTTCTTAACATATTTGTCAGCAGATTCATGTCTTTAAGGTGATATTGTTAACTACAACTCTGTATATATATTACAAAATAGTTTAAAGTAGAATACTTACAAGAAATCTAAAGCAAACAGGCCAACAATTAATAGTAGTAAAAACAAATGTGCAGAAGAAAGCGAAACTGGAGATATAGGGTTGTTAATTGTTTTTAGAGATCTGAGGCAACCAAAGTCAACTTTAAATTAGAGATCAAGGCATATATAATTAAGTGTTGTCGTTCAACAGCTTTCGTATTATCCTGTCTCTTGTGCAACATTGCAAAGAACCAACTCTATGTAAATTGACCACACAGAACAGCAAGTCATTGAAAATTTTCACACCAAGGTTAACATATGTATCTTTCACAAACCAATTGCCTAAGGATATAAACGATAGTGACATATTTTTCATCTCAAGATAACTTCAAGGTTTTTGCCTGTGAATCAAGAAAATGTAAATGAACAAATGGCACTCTTCAATCCTGACGCAATCCAATGAAGCAGTTTCCTCAGTTATGAATGATCTTTTTCCTGTGATTTGTTCCAATTCCAACTTTTATGCGACCATAATGTATTTATCAAATTACCATACTTACATTCTCGTTACTAAAGTAGATTAATATATTCGTTTGGGTAACGCATGAATAAACGATAGAAATTTGTGGTAGTTCTTACTAAAATTTTTGAATACCAGTTCTGATAGCCATACTTTGGGGACAAAACATAATAACAATATCAGTCGAAGGAGGACAAAGCATCGTATCGAGACACGATTTTGGAAATAACCAAATAAAAAAGGCAATCAAATAATTACTTCGAGTGCTTCCTGAATGTCCTGAAGCTGCTTAACGATATCTTGCTCTAGCACATTTTTCGTTTTACTTTCCACCTCTTTGGATGCAGCATGGTCGACGTTGTGCCTTTTGGCCAATTCCTACAATAAAGACGTTGGAGGGGAATAAAACACATTGCTAAAAGTTTTAAAAATAAGACATCGCAAAAATGACAGCTATAAAAGAAAGATAGTGGTAATTCCAGTAAATTAACAAGATAATTTTAAGAACGTGTTGTTAACTGACACGATTCTAAAGAGATACTTTGGGTATTTCCTCTCCCTTTTTTCCAATTATATAATGATAGAAAATGTGCTTATTGGAAATAAGCGAAATTATCCACAATGTGTTATATCTAACAACTTAAAAAAAATCATGTTTAGAAATGTAAAGAGGAAAATGTCTGGAAACGGCATGAGATAGCTGCTGATATATGGAAAAGCTATGGTGTATGGTAAATTTCTGTTCCAGGATGAAATTGTGCAAGGTAGTCTTGTCATGTGAGTAAACGTTCACGAGAGCCAGACAATAATTCCTGTCGTTATGTAATAATACAATGCAGAAATTATTCCTACTGTTACATATTTGATAAACCAGTACGCGAACTCTTTCAATTTAATGAAGTATTGTGTTACAGAAAGGTCATCATCCTCGTGAAATCCAATTTTCAACTGGGTCAAGTTTGCTTTTTCCTGCACGTTACTGAAATCTACTGGTACGACACACATTTGCATTTACCGTGCTTGATTATCCGTTTCTCGATTGACGAGTCCTCGATTAACCAGTCACTCCACATCTTAATCAGAAATTATTATTATCCGCACTTTTATTCGCTAAATCTTGGACATCCGATGATTCATGTTATGTTCTCTGTTCGGTTTCTTCTTTGGTATTACAGTTTTAGAACTTTGTTGATGCAAGTCGTATTTCTCAAAACATTCTGGTAGTACATCTCACTTGCAAAGTGTTTAGGAACTACAATTACGGTAGAAAAAATTGATCTATTATATTATCAAGTCATTTTCGATTTTCCGGTCCGGTTGTCAAAAATTTGTGCACATCACGACCAGAAAACTGAGAAAGCACTGTACTTTGAACTGACTGTTGATACTGGTGACACAACCTAAACATGTTCAATGCTAATCATGTTTGGAAAACGCAAACGCTCGCCAAGTCAATGGTATTTGGTGGGACTTCTGGCTTTCGGATTATTGGGATGAGCTGAACGAAAACACGTCATGATTATTACGTTTTGTCTATTAGGAAATCCATACTAGTTCCGATTATCGAAGGCATCATTATCGAGAATTTCAAAGTGATCCGGGATCTACGATTCGAATCTGATCATCATTAAAAAGTCAGCATGATCTAGTCACCTTACCAACATAAAAATTTCAAAACGACAAGTTTTTGAGTGATGTTTCTAGTCTTTTTGTGTATACATGCTTTATCTACTCGTGTTAAAACCTTTTATCTACTCGTGTTAAAACCTTCTAACCATATGACATATATAGTGAATTCCCATTACTCATGTCGAAACCTGGCACAACTCAACCACAGCCACGTGCAGATTTTGATCGTCTTGCTGGGCACATTTATGTTGTCAGATTCAAAGCTATGCCTATTCCATATTTCTTTCACATTTAGTGGCTTGCTGATAGTATCATCCTCGCTCGGCTGATCTTTGAAGATTGGAATTTGTCTTTGGTTTAAGAGAACCTGTGATGCCAAAATCACATAACTACTCCTTTTCCTGTGCTTCAATATTGTTTTAAAATTAGAGTATATCTTAAGTTGACTTCTGAAAGATGAACTAAAAATCTAGAAGCACTCTGGGAGCGCAGACAACCGCGTATTGCCAGTATTATTATTCTAACAACGGAGGTCTTCCCCACGATGATTTCCGTGCTGATCACTTTTATGGAAATTCAGTTATCATTATCAAATATGGTAACTGGGTTATCCGTTACTAGCACTATGAAGGCTTCATTCGCGAAAAATAACCCAGAATCCATTATTTCATACGAATCATACCCAAAAATTAGTAATTCGCTCCTTCTTCTAGCATGGACAATTCTTGAAAATTTGGGCAAAATCCATTTTATGTTTTTGAGTTATCTTGCTAAGGAAGAGGCAGACAGACAGCGAAACAGACTGACAAACAAACCCTGAAAAAATAATAACCTCTTAGTTTAGGTAATAAGGTTGCCAAATGCAATCAACATAGAACAGCTTTTAATGCAGAAAAGTATGAGACAACACCTTTGTGAAAGCACTGATCGCTTCTTCAATTCTTTGTTGCGTCACTGTTTCCTGACACTTGATGCTTCGATTTTGGTCTTGTAAGGCCTCTTCGATATTAGATACCAGGACTTTCCATTCTTTCGTATTATTTGAATTCCTCGCGTCCAGTTTCGTCAGCAGTTTTTGATAATCCTCACTTTGCTTAGCTTGCAATCTTTCTATTCGGTTTTGAATATCTCTCAATCTTAAAAGCGAATGAAAAATTAATTTTTATTGTCACTTAGGCCTCTCCTAAATGTCAGTGCATTCATGTTTCTAACTTAATGATCGTGTCCCACACATCGAGAAGAGCAACATCGACTTGAATTAGTTGAACGAGATGGATCTAGCTACACAAGAATGTACTAAAGTGATTGACGAAGTAACATTGAAAAGCAATCGAGTGCTTCTTATGTGCCGAGTTCAATGCGTGAGAAATCAATCACTAAAATTGATTCACTTTTGGTGGTATACGAGGAGATTTGCTCGAAGCAAACACTACTTACCATTTCTAAGAAAGAGAGTAACAAATGTTTTTTCCTTAATTTTGAATGATGAAGTAGGAGCGGATTTAAACGAATGTCATTCCAAAGTTAAACATTCGTTAATGTCAATCTTACAAGGTTCGGCTCGCGAAAAGAGCGACGTCTAAACTTGGCCTTATTTGTCGTAACTTCAAATACGCATTTATAAGACTATACAAGAATGGCCATAATGCAATACTAAAGCAAACAAAAAAACCACAATATTTTCTTTCTTATAGAACAAGACTAGCATATAATCGTGTTTCCTAAAAAAACTTAAAAAGAGATTGTAATTCAGGTTTCCACAAACACAATGAATAGCATGAAATCGTAACGTTTATAATTCTACTGATATTATTCACATTATTATGCTACTCGTTGGAGCCTATTTTCATTAATCAACCTAACAAAGACGGACGTGTTGCCTTACTACACATTCTTGCCCTTAGGGACTCCAAACACCCACAAACAGATGTAAAGTAGTGGTGCCAATTGCCAAACTTGTTTTCACGCTCAAGGGTTGAATTTTTAACAATGAATATTTTCTTGAAATTGGAGGAGTGACAATGGATAGCAAGTTAAGTGCTAATTATACATATTTGTTTGTAGATTACGTACAGGAGCAAATGAAGGGAACATATGAAGTAAACATACCCGAACTCTACTTCGACGATGTTGCTTAAGCTTCTACCCTACCCCGGTCCAAAACTTGAATGCTTTCTAACCTGCGTTGAAAATTTCCACCCTGTTATTAAGTTTACGTAGCTTATCTCTGAAAATCCTCTCCCGTTCCTCAACCTTACACTGACCATTGCCAACAGAAAGTTAGTCAATCGAGTCAATCAACATTTTCTCTAATACTCCTTCCGCACGCATGCACCAAATAAGCCAATCCTCACTCCCAACTGGTACAACTACATCGTTACTGTTGTGATAATATTGACTTTCGACGCAGATGGATGAAATTTTCCACTTCTTCTAGGTCAGATGTAATGGGCTAACGTCATAGCTCATAGATGTAACAAACAACAAACTAGGTCATGCATCCTACTACTCATGACTTGTATCAACCTCTTAATGACCCAGTTACATATATCCTAGCTAAGAATCACTCTATACTCCGTTCCAATCCCCAACCACACCATCCATATCTTATCCAAGCCACTAATACTATCCTCAAGACGTGGAAAAACACAGAGTGATCACCTCGTCCACAATAACATCCAAAGCAATGTCAATCCACATCACCAGTCACACGACCTGGTACACACTCATCTCATAGATCACGGTGTAGAACCTGTCCATTTAAGTACACTACACTATTTATTACAGGGCCAAAGGGCGCTGTGTACATTTACTGCCACTAGTGGTGGCGGCAGAGCTCAAAACATGATGTGCCGAAAATACCAGAAGAGCTGTCACCTTTATAAAATACTTACTATTTACAATATCATAAATGAAATCAATGATAAGTAATTCGAAAAAACAACCGTATTGGTAAACAAATCGTAGACTATTACATTGGCCTATTCCAGAAAAAAAAGATCCATGGAACTCTATGGAAATACAATATCAGCGTCTATTGTGCTTTTCACTTTCTAATATAATGCGACTTCACGAGGGTTTTTCAGTACAGTCTTTAGACATTTTTTTATCTTCGGCACGTCGAAGTGCCGACAATGTTCTTCCCTTTGTATATTTGGCTGCCGACGGGGTGTCATTAGGAATCCGGTGTAGTTGTCACCCCATGACACCCCACATTGCCATCTCTGACCATAACTACTGATGTACGACGATGAATCAAGTGTACATATAAAGTGCTCTAAATGAGACGTTTGAACGTAGGTGAGACGGAGCGCTTCTATCAATACGTGGGAGACAAACATCACCATCGTGATACACTTGTGGCATCTCTTATTGGCAAGACCACTCACGACATGACCAGCGACTTTGAATACACTGTCGTTTGCCACAACACCAGTGACCCCCACTATAGACGCACAACCGAAAAACATCTTATCTACACTTAGTAACCATTCTTTCGGACATTGACAACCATTTCCAACCGTGCTTTTCGTTCTCCTCAATTACGCTTTATTTCTTTATAAATATGTATATTTTCTTTACCCTACTCCTTTCTTCTTCCTGTGTAGAGTAGGTGAACGGTGAACTTTGAGGTCCATTCTTTTGCTTCGGCTAACAATGCATTTTCCTATACAGTGCCTACCTCTAGTGACAAAGATCTTTGATTATTTTGAAACAGTTTCCCTATAAAACAGGGAGCTGAAGAAATCCAGAGGGCCACCTTTCGCTAAAAGTTTGGGAGGAATTGCCTCACATGCCTCCACGTGGTCATGCCACTGCCGGATCGCCAAAGTTATCGTGTAGTCTTTTTTTGTCAAGTCATGGTCATTCTGCTGTAGCAAATTTACTACACTAAGCTTTTAAATTTTGAAAACCAAAGGGGCTTATTTATCTAGATAGTAAGCTACCTGCCCTTCAAGGGAGGCGATAATGGTTTCTGCCATGGAGTGGCCCTTGAGTAGGGACCTTTTTAGGTTTGTAGCGAAGTTTCGGTAAGATTCGGAAAATACTGAATTAGACTTGTCGTTGAATCTGTGTAAATTTTGACATTTTTGGTCATTACCATTTTTAATCCCTTCTGCATGACAGTTACAAATGTTAATTTTGTTTCTTAGCTACAAATCCTCACATTACCTTTCTTTTGATGACATATCTGTAATTTTCCTCTCATCTTCTCTTTTTTTCACTGAGTCCTTCATGTCATAGATATCCGATAAAATCTGCAGAGTAAGAAAAAACCAACTTCTTGACTTTTGTCGTCCAATCGTAATAGCAGCATACCATTGCAAGTTAACAGCATTCTTAAAACATTATCAATTTAAATTAATGGCAAGACCGTTTATCGTATTGTGTTATAGACTGAGGGAAGAAAACAAGAATGCTTTGTCGGGTGAAAAACAAGTCATTATCATTTGCCCGCTCCTGTTTGATGACTTACCGATAGTATTAAACTCGTTATTTGTTTACCCGCAAATATTCCCTTTGCCTTCACGTGTTACAAATGTTACGCACTACTTGGAGTTATGCACAAAGAGTATTCATGCGTCGGTAGACAGTACAGTTACTCTTAAGTCTTTCAGAGAGTCTCTTATCCCCTCTTTACCTTTTTTAAGAGGTTTCTAAAATTCTCTAACTACTTTGTATAAAAATATGATCATACGTATAAGTTTCCTCTTCAGAAGATGGTGCATCAATCTCCTAAAAGTACCTTTTACTATCCAACATTCCTCTATTGCTAATCTTTCGAGATCATCTGGACAATGCCATTGAAACAGCATGTTTAATCTCTGCATTAATGCACTAATGAAATAGCTATATCTTATACAAGTATGCATCGTTTTGAAACGTATAACAATTAAGAGCTCTCCAGCGAAGTTTATGCTTAAGGTTGCTCCGGGAAGATCTTAGACTTTCTCTTTATCTTTTGCCGTTTAGCCCTATATGTAACAAATAGATTACTTATGTACAAGAGTAACTTTCTATCAGCTTCACAGCAGCCATTCCAAAATCGTCATCTTTAAGATAATCGTTTTCACTACATTTAATACACAAAAAAGCATCTAAGAACAGTTATGGCGATTTAGAATCCATGGGCATGATTAAAATTAAATTAAACTCTATGTTATCAGCAAAATATGCAAGCTAAAGTATCCGTTCTGTCGACTTTGAGATTTGCTTACTTTAGTGCTTGAACAGTTGACACTTTCGTCGAACGCACAATATGAATAAATTACGCAAAGGTATGATTAATAAAATCTGTTGAATACCTTTAGCCCGATCACGTCCATAAAGGTGAAAAATCAAATGTCGACAATCTTTATAAGTGATATCGGTCATTAAGTCATGATGTGTACAGAGAAAGTACTTATATATCAATGAACCCTAGCTTGATTGGAGGCTTTACCAAAGATAGAAAAGAAGATGAATATTCGAGGTTAATTTGGTTAGGCTGATTTAGACCAGAGTAATTCTCACTGTGAAAATTAATACGGTAGTAATTATTTGCGGTAGTAATTATTGCAATATACAACTTTAAAAAGGCTTCAGGTTATCAGCAGATCACTCACAAAGACATGTTTTTAAGCAAACCAACCATGAGCATAACCAGATGCAACGTTTTATGGTAGCTAGAAACAACAGAAATGTTGTGAAAACGATCACAATGCATAGTCTGATCAAACATTTTTGTCTTCTGTCCTTTTCTATTTTGAAATTCGAATTTACAAGCTGATTCTCGACAACCTCGTCGTCAAAATCACCGTTGTCTAAGATGGGCTTGAACTAATCTTAAAGTATTAAATTCTAACTACCCTTAAAATCATCATATCTTGCATCTAGCAGAGATTACACTTTTTTGTCCTTCTTTTCTTGCGACCAATAAATATGGTTACGGTACACTAATTATTTTGTTAATCAGGTGCCATAAAATGTATCTTCTCCTATTTTTTCTTTACAGTTCAAGATAATTATGGGAAGCCAAGTTAGGGCATAGATGTGATAAGCATAAGCTTGATTACAAAGACAAACTCTAACAATCAAGAGATGTCTTTAGGTACTGTTTTTCCTGTACCAAAGTGTAGTAGCCTGGGGCGAAGGGCGGAGGGGTGAAGATAAAGAAGAGAGCCTCGATGTTTGCCTGCAACTTGTCAAGTTGTTCTTCTCCCAAGTATTAATAAATTTTTACGTTTAGACGAAGATTACTCGAAATTAGTTGAAGTGATTGATCAATGATTTACAAGCACCAAAACTGCTAAATATCTGTCTATTCTAGGCATGCAATAATTTTTAGTGAGCAAATTTGTAAACAACCGCGAATCTTCTTTTCTGTTCCTTTGTTGTCACATTTGAATGTTCTGGGTTGCACGTTTATGGCATTGCATAGTCCTATGCATAATATTAAATGCATTGTAGAGATAATAAAATTTTGCTTTAAGCAGTCCTTAGTTACGGTTATATCTATTCTCCATTGCTGCTGAAGTCATTTTGATGTGATAATAACGTTATGTCTTTAGCAATGCATCAAGTATCTTATAATTGACTGTGAAGAATACTTAAAAAAGAGAACGTATGACAAATAATCTCCACAAAACTTCGATGTCAATTGAGCTTTTTAGTATGGACTCTAATCAGAAACCTAAATCATGTCATATTTCCTTACCCCAAGATCATATAAAATTAGTTACGAAATTTTCATGTCTCGAAGGTACGTCTTACAAGTTAAGCAAAGCATCACTTTCTTGTAGGCAGATTTTCAATTTTACAAATACTCCTTCTTAGCAGCAACATATGTGTATTAATACGGGAATGTAAAAGCGTGTGAAACAATCCCTACATTTTGTTTTGCTTCTTTCAATGTTCTGTCAATATACTGCTCTGCTTTATCAAAGTGTAGACTGCAAGACGTCTCTTGTCTTGCTAGACGACTCTGTGATTCTACAATTTTTTCCGAAACATCCATCAACTTTGAGTTCAAATGCTGCATTGCTCTTTCTACTTTCATCAAGTCTTCTCTTAATGCTCCTATTTCATTTTCTACCATTTTTTCTTTAGTTGCAACGAGTTTATGGCTTTCAAACGAGTCTGTTTCTAAGTTCTTTATTTTTGTCTGCATTTTTGAAAAAGCCCTGATGGACTGCTCTTGAATTTCTTCCACTTTTCCCAGTCTGTCGTTCAGTTGTTTGTATAATATACTATGTTCATGAATTTTCTCTGCTTGAGTAATGTTCTCTTGTCTTGTAGATTGTATCAATCCTTTGTTTTCAGAGACGCTGTATTTTAGATCATGGAAAGTATCCATGACAGCTTTTAATTTTGTGTCGGCATCATGACTATGACGGATAGTCAGCTGGTTTTCCGACAGTCTTGCCCCATTGCTCTGCCAATGTGAATCCAGGTTACGTCTCATAATAACTAGTCTTTGCAGTACAATTCTGCAGCGAAAACAAAAGCAATAATTTTTTTTTATACGAAAAGTAATTCTTTCACATATTTCTGAAGACAAAACAAAATAATCATTATATTTCAACCGAATCACAATACTCTCATAAACTGTCTAAAGATAATTGAAATTCCCAACTAAGGAGAAGAAGACAGTTAACGATGTGGAGAACACTTTTAAGAAATATTTATCGCTGTTTTATATTAGCAAAGGTCATACTGTAATTATTTTATGGATATGCAGGGACAACAAAGTAACTCAAGCATTATACAGTATATTTTAGAATGTTATCTCGCATGTGTCTTAGGGTTTTCTCTATACAATTCAACGATAATATCTTATCAGATGTCAAAAGATAGCCTTGCTTATGCATACAAGTGTTTACTCATAAATAAAACAAGTTGTTCTTGTCTGACTAAACTTGCGAAACGTTTCTTTTTTAGTAGTGGTACATTTTTACCAAGGGGTTTTCCCGTAAATGCCATGTATTGTTGACATACTGTTAGGCATCTGCTGCTGTGTTATGCATTTCACATACAAAGAACATTGTTATGTAGTTTAATGGCAGTCCATGCTAATCAGTGTTTTTGTACTTGTAACATACCAATTCATTAAGTAATAGTTAATTAGATAGCAATGCAAGAATTCATAATAACATTGATTTTTTACAAAATGACCAATTCTAGAATTTAAAATTTGGATGATCTTCCAGCAAAGTTCAAGTTTAAGACTTTTGAGGTTTGTTCCACAAGCTCAAAGGGAAAAGAATATTTCAAAACGTACTGTTTTTGCTGTGCCATAAAATTAAGTAAGCAGGTAATAATGGAGAAATTGAGGAACATTTGTAACACTTCTTTATTTTATGTAATAATATTATATTTAGAAGATACTGATTACTACCACGACTAAAATATATTTATAAATATTCCAAAAATGTCCCTTTACAAAGTGGAAGAGGTTGTGGTTACCTTTGCCTTTGAGGAGAAAGTAGCTACTGCAGACACGTTTTATTTAAGAAACGTTGCGTATTCATCTCTAAGTGTCATCACAGAAATACATTTCTTGTCAATAATAGCGCAAAGCCCGAACAACGTTTTGTATATACTCAATGTACATTTGAAGAAATCCCATTCGACTAAAGATCGTCCATCGTGGTTTGACACTCGTAACAATAGTAAGCTTAAAAGAAGGAAAAATCTGATGTCTACAACTAAAGAATGCTGCTAATTAAATAATGAGGCACATATTTTTCTTGGGTTGTCGGCTTTAAAAGTTTCTGCTCGAAACGGTTGTTGAAATTTCATATACAATCTAGTCAAGCCTTTATTCCACTCATGTTAGTACTTAGTAGTTAACACCGCTATTTTCCACATTTAGCTAGATTAGAATTAGCTAAACAAAGTTTTTTCAATTAACGTTACTGTCATTCACAATTGCACTGGTCTGTCAGTATGAACTTCAATATTGTGGCCCTTACTTGATAGTCTACTTCAATAACCGTTGAACATAGTAAGGATAAAATTTGTGAATTAATTATCTTTTATTCGCTATAATCCATCTCCGTGACATATATGCGTATCAATTATCACGCTTGTGAATAAACATGTTTAACAGAAAACACAACTTATTATGTATTATAACCTTACAGCTAGCTGTCTGCATGTAGCATTACTCCGTTTGGTCAAAGAGCAGGGAACAATTTTTTTAAATCTCTAAATGATAATGTTTTTGCGAGAACAATTTTCCAACCGATTTTCTCATGCAAAAAGTCCTACACGCCAACTGCATTAAAATCAACTGACCTCCATGTCAAGGAGAATAGAGAAGCAAGAAAACACAAGTATAAAGAACAAATATTTGTTTTCATATACAAATTACAGTAAAAGCAGACATTACTTTGAAATATGGACATCAAAAATGCTTAATTTTATGCCATATGACATCTAAATAGAAAGAGCAAAACGGGAACAAGATAGTCAGAGTCAAAACATGAAGTCGTTAAGTAGCAAACGAAGTAAAAGGGTTAGTTATTAATTTTATTTTATAAATGAACGTAAACCTACCTTGAAAATTATAATCAAAATTCTTTGTCATGAAGTTCTCAACAAACTTGATTCTTGACCATATCCCTCTTGTTTATTTGAATCAGAATAACCAATGCGACTGGCTTCAGTTTAACACTGACAGTACAGCTAGTAGTTACCTGCCACGAAATACATTTGCTTGATGTTCAGTACTATAAGCGGTCACCAAAGTCTAAAATCCTAGCTTAAAAGTCAAAAGTACGGAGGGACTCGTTATCTTTCAAAACAAAGGAAGATTGAGCATAACTGAACTTTCAATATTGTCTTTGTGTGACATAGTGTATAGTAACAGGTTCCAAATAGAGATTATAATACAATGTAAACCTGTTGTTAATAATTTGTTCCATAGATGACGAGATAAGTCAACAGGGGGTTCACAGAAACTGAGTCAGACAATTCGCTGTAATTAAATATACCCTGAACATTTGCAGTTGCCATTAATATAACTTCGGTACATAGAAATGATATTGTTCTTTAATTACATCAGATTCATCAATTATTTCAGAACTGTAGGCTAAACTGAAGGACTAAGGATATTATAACTGCGACATTTAGATACTTCCTAGTACCTATGGTATTAACGGCGAAGGATATAAGTGATAATGAGTCGATGGTAATAATGATGATGATAAAAATCATGGCGAACGTTATGAACTTGGCTTATGTGCGACCTAAGCTAAATTATAAGAGCAAGAATGTACGTAAATTTCCTTGACGAAAGTCTTGTACTCAAGGTGACTACATTTTAAAATATTAAATGACTTTGAAATGACAAGCTACCAAATATTGTTACCAAACTCATATGTGGAACACAAAACTTGTGGTTGTGTATGTTTTACAAGAAGAGGAAAGATTCTCAGGTAAACAAAAATCAACAATCATTCGAAAAAGAAAGTTGATGTGGTTTGACTTCACTATACAACACGACAAAACAATTCTCCAGAGAACTGTAGAGGGAGGCAGAAGTCGTGTTAGGCAGCGGATGAGCTGGTGTGATTTCATGCTGACATGGGCAGACACTACCCTACAGCAACTACTGTCAACAGCACTGAGACAGGTGAAGGCTTGAGACTCAGAGAGCAGCTGCCATGGCACCCCTAGGAACAACCACAGTTACCGGATAATGAATGAAATGACACTTAATTTTATCTTAAAAGTTAATTTACCTTAGTGTTAAATTGTTCATCTACATTTCAACCAGTTAGCCAATGAGATGTGGAATAGCAAATTGGCCGTTGTGTTTAGATAAGAACTTCGCTCTGTGGGAACAACGGGATTATAGGGCTGTTATCTTTTAAGTAAATTGCTTTTAACACTTCACAAGAGTACAAAGAAAAAGATTTAACATGCGTGCACCTGTACATAGGCCAACCAAAATAAGCATACCTGCAAAGGATTTACAAAACACAGGCAGAAAAGAAAGTTATGTGGAGGACAATGTATTGAGCAGATGGTAAAAAACTGATATGAAAATGCTATGGTTACTTCAGTCTATCTTTCTTTGCCTGTCCGTCTGTCTTTCTCTGCTTATCCAGTAATCGATTTATTCCTCAAGTAAACAGCTCCTTTCTTCACTATTCTTTGCTATGTTTGTCCAGGCTGGTTCTCTTTTCTTCAACATATTCTTCATTATGTTGTCGTTAGGTTAAGACGAACAAACCAAGGAGCTGTGTATTAATCCTTTCATATCACTACTAACTGCAAATAATTCTTTAGCAATTTTGTCGAAAGAAGAGTAATATTTTACTAAGTACGATAGTCCAGTCATACTAGCCTTGCTTTCAAGTTGGGAGGCTCCAAATCTCCTTCCATATGCCATGGTTCATTCCGCCAACAATTGCTTTGTAAGCAGCGAAGTGAGCATCAGCTTTCTAGAGGAAAGGTTACTTGAGCAAGAAACAGCACTACTATTTTATTATAGTAATAAAGGAAGGCCATTCGTGTCATCTTCCACAATCAGCCATTGGTAAGCATTGAACCTTTCACTAAATATGGTTTATCGGTAGGTAATACTTTGTGTAATTTACGGCATGAGACACACACAGGCAGTTTCGAGATTTATTCTTCTTGTTGTTATCCTATGCAATAGATATCAATCTAAGAGATCAAAACTGATTTGAATAATAAAATACTGCTTAGGCCATTACTTTATTAGACGATTATCGTAAGTATTTTCAAATCTTAAAATGCATAAAAGAGATCTGATATCCCAATTCCTTGCAAAGAGTATTCTTGACTATAGTTTTGAAAAACTCATGAATATGAGCCACTGCATTTAAACTATCAATTTCACTAGCATAGATATATCACTAACATTCATACCGAAAGAGAAAGCATATTTGCATGTGATATTCCATTTCATTTTCTTTTTTCTTTATTAAGGAAAAAATCAGCTTAATTTCAAAACAATGTCGCAGACGTGACGACTCTCCATCAAGCTTTCCTGGTTCTTTAGCTATAATCATCTACATCTAAGTGAATGTCTATCCTATAAGGAATCTGCCTGCAAGAAGTATATGCTTCGCATTTACAAAGAGAGTATCCAATTATCATCGTTTGGTCTATTTTATATTCATTTTTCTTATATATAAGTTACTATATGTCTATTTATACTTTCCTTCCTGACGATTTTTATTCTTAAGAGTGTCAGACGAAAAAAGCTTTCAAGTCTGTTAAATATCGCAATGCAACAAAATTCAAGCGAACATCAAAGTTATCACAAGCAACCACCTAAGCTTCCAGCTTTCTTAAAGTGGCATTTCTTGATTAGCTGGCAGAGGACCCATTATTGGCTTCTGATGATCATTCCGGTGTGTTTTTTTGGCTAAGGTGTATATTGTGCTCTTTGGCATAGTCAACTCCAATACACAAGATCAAATGCGTCCTCCGTTTACACTTATCACACCCTGCTTAAGCTTGTCAACACATTGCACCTTTGCTTTTCGTCATGGTCGATGTCCTACTGGACTAAAAAATTGTTTTGTACTAGGTATAGAGCTTGCATTGGTTATGTGTCCATACCAACGAAGCCTTTCCTCCTCTATCTTATCATAGGCTCCTGACTAACTCCTCTTATCAACTGATCATTCAGTTGAATCCGTATATTAACTAGGGTACACTGACTAAAATGGTATTTTCCAAACAGGGCAGTGTCATTTCTCTCTAAATGATAAAATCATTGGAGCCAAGGCTAACAGGGTAGATGTTTATACTCCGGCTAGAGTCAAAGTGCTTATGATGGTGCTGCAAAAATACTGAGTGTTTGAAATGAGGATCAATAACATTTGCAATGGTTAAGGTGCTTTATTTTCACACCGTAAAGATACAGAGTATCATTTTCTGTCACCGTATATATAAAAAGTCAGGCATAAAAACAGAGTATTAGAGGGACCTTCTTTTTTTATACAACGGCTGGATTTCAGTGGTCATATTCATGCAGTGCTAAATTCAATAGCACCTTAGCTCGTTGAACATATTTGATTATATATTTGATTGACAAGGATTCTAAACCTTATTCTATAGTCATTCCGATAACTTTATTCCCAACTTAAAGTTTCAAAACATATCAAGGGAATATTTAGAGTTATAGGGACTGGTATTCACATATGTGTTTGTTGCGTAAAGTCCAGACACCAAGCTAAGATACCTTTACCACTTTTGCACAACTATCAGTTTGATATATATTGTCTTTGATGGTGTCTTATACGGTACTTAGGTGATGACGTCATAAAATTTGTTTTCAGAATTTCTGGATTTGAAGCACCTATTCAGAAAGTGTATTTTAAAATGACAGCAAAAAAATTTTTACGCAAATCTATAAAACATCAGCAAAATGACAAGTCGATAGTCATTTCATTCTCTTCAAAAAAATTGTATTTTATGTCTTGTTCGTGATTTTATGAAACAAGCCAATAACACAGTGGTTCCGTTGGAAGCCTTAAGTCTTCCAATTGCCATAACTCAGGCAATTTTCGTCATCTTGGGATGAAATTTGACAAATTTGATAATTTTTTGCAATCCTTTGAAAATCCATGATAAAAATTTATAACTAGTACGATAATATTCTCCAAGAAGTCACACTTTACGTCTCTGTTACCATGTAAGTGTTATAAGCCCAAATTTAAACTCTTACTCAATTCTTTATGATCAGAGATATGGCAAATCGATAGTTCATTCCCTACCAAAGCCTTGTAATTTAAGTTTGGTTCATGATTTTGTGAACCAAGAAATAGCTCATTGGTTTTTGTAGGAAATAATAAATTTTCATTTAAGTAAAATTTCATGTATATTTTCATCTTTAAAGTTATTTCATAATCTAACATTTCAGTTTATAAAATATATACATAGATTTTTATGACATAATCACTTAAGGAGTCTTTTTTACGGAAACTATGGTTTTAACATCTCATCGAGGTGTATCCTAAGAGGGCGATGTATCAATAAACAGCGCCCTAAGAAACGATTCATAAATAAACAATAGTGATAAAAGTGACATGTCATAGACGATATTGGGGTTACATTATAGCTAAACAAACAAACTATTAACCAATACGTTAAGACTATCAAACAAAAAAGCTAACTGCACTTCTCTCGGCAGAATAAAAGGTTTTAATAAAGTATGGAATATATGAAAACAACTGTCTTGTGCTTTTTCAGGCTCACCGACTCGGTGCAAAGAAAATCATTTATTAAAAAGTTAATCTCTTCATACTTTCTTTAGATTTTAGTTTTCTATGGTCGTTTTCATACAAGCTGAAATTTGATCGCTTTATATTGTCTTCTTTGTATCAAGCTTGTGAGCCATCTAACAAACATTTAATTTTAAATATGGATAACCCGCTTATTATACGTTCAAGTATTACCCGACATTAATACATTTCTTAATTTCATGAAAATCGTATTTTTTTACCTTATAAAGTCATAGATATTCTAGCAACAGCTACACAACGATTGGTCTGGTTGTAGACGTTTTTAGGCAAAAAATTGTAGATACACAAAATATCTTATGCGACAAACATGTCGTGCAAGAAGTGGCTATGATTTCCTCTGTATTATTCAATTTTTTGACACTTTGTAAGATGATTATTTTACAACCTTGTGCAGTAACATCCAGTAATTTCTATGATCTTTAAGTATTTATGTCTTGTTTACGATGTCTTTTTGAAGTACAGTCCTTTTATTTTATCCTTTTGTACCGTACTTTATTCTACATAAAGACGTGTAGTAAGTAGCGTAGTATAATAATAATAATAATAATAATAATGCGCAAACTCAATTTATTTCTTTATGACGTATAAATAAAGTTTCAAGTCTCACTTTACAGGTAACTTGGAATTGACTACTGGAATACATTGGAAAGATAAACTTAACCAACACAATATTTGCAAGAATTGCAATTACTGTTTGTAAAATGTCATTAGGTCTGGATCTCTCCATTATTTATTTTTTAAGAAAAATAGTTCTGATTGCAATGTTGATAATTTTATGACGATGTAGTTCTTTGCATTATTGTCATATCCTAAAACCTTTAACATATTGATGAAATCTTTTGACGTTTTACCAAATATTCCAAGAGTACTGATTGATAGGTTGATATATTTGACTCGGTCATACCGATTTGCAAACTCTTTAATCAAGTTATCATACTTTTGCTGTTTATGTAAAGAGTGATCATGCAGACTGGATTCAAAGCCAACAGTCAGTTCCAGGAAGTATAGGCACTGACTCGATACTTTTAAAAGAAGGTCGGGACGTAATTCGTGCCCAGTTATTACTGAAGGGCTGAGGTACCCAGAAAGATGAGCATAGACAACTGTGTTCTTCATTGATTCCAACGTAGAGGTAATAAAAGTTAGGATAGAGTCGTGGCGCCTTGTAAAGCGACCCCGTTGAAGGTATGCTTTGGAACCAGAAACTACACGAAGAAGTGACTCACACATTAAACAAAGAGAGCAATCGGCAGTAGATGAAATACCCTATTTAAAGAGATTAGCTTTTGTTGGCAGAGTGTTGTTGATATAGCGAACAGTGAATTAAAGATGTTCTTAGGCATATAAATTTGAGTGGATGCCCAAAGAGAGTTAAGTTTAGATAAAGAGTAATTAGTCACATTTAAGGAGATGAAACCTTGTGAGTTAAAGTGGTTTTGAAGTCTGTCCTCATGCTCTGTACGAAATGCTTTAAGGACATCTTGTGTGTTGTTATAGACATAATATTGAGTATTTGAGAAAGATGATGTGGATTTCCATAACTCTTATACCTTCGTTTGCAGATGTTCTTAGGGCATTTCGACACACTGTCTGGCACTGGCAATATTTTGTAAAAGGGAGATAGAGGTTTAAGCCAATTTTGCTGCTGGAAAGAAAGATGTTGCTAAGATATCCAGAGATTGGTATTTCAAGCCATTTACGTAGATAATCAGAGACTACATTATCAAGGTGCTCAGATACCCATGTTTTGGTGAGGTCAGTAACCGTAGGATGCCAAGAGATTTTTGCAAGCACAAAGTGATGGTAAAGCAATAACTTATTTTTAGGATGTAAGGGTAGAAGATCAATTTTTGTCAAAATATCTTTAACAATGTTACTGAGCTCCGACTTGAACCTGGTTAGACATTTCAAAGTCAAAATAACGAACCAAGTAACGAAAAGATTCTCCTTGATTTACAGTTGACAAAAATAATAATAATAATAATAATAATAATAATAATTTTTTTTGAAGCTTCAAATTTATTTTTTGACTCAATGCATACATTTGGATACTCGCTTACAAGAAGGCATACCCAAATCGATTACAAT
>JANTCA010026018.1:10720-22613 GCA_024741275.1 Chironex yamaguchii | reverse complement strand
AAGCTTTAGATGGATGGGACATAACTAGTGTCAACTTATGGCTCGATAGCCAAAATGTATTGTATTGGCTGAAGAATTGTGGACAGTGGAAACCTTTTGTCAGCAACAGGGTCAAAGAAATTCACAACAAGACAACCTTTCCACCAGAAAATACATCGAAACTAGCCAATTATAAACAATAAATAAACATGACAAAATGAGTCTTACTGGAAGAGCCAAAGGTGAACAAAGAAACTCTATCTGCCTACAGAGTCATGGCTTTCTCGTTTTAAAGTAGACAGACTCTAATACACTGGAATAATGCTTTGTTTTTTTTCATCTCCTCTTTGTCTTTTTCATTTCTCATAACTGGTTAGTTTCGATGCATGTTTCTTAAAAAAAAGGTTGTCATATATCTATACTTTTCTTTCTGACGATTAATACTCTGAGGAGTGTCAAAGCTTGAATGGAATGTTTTCAGCGCAATATTTCAGATTTTAAAGGCGAATTTAAGTTGCCACGGCCGTGTGTTACACTCTGGGTGATTGTTAAACAAATGATGTTACGTTGACTGCCCTCCTACGTAGACCATAAGGTGCCACATTTGTAAACCTGAGCACGAATTCCTACGATATCAAAATTACGAGCAACAAATATGCAAAGATAAAAAATAAAGTACAACTTACCATTTGTCCCATACTGGTCTTGAAGCATCTTGTACAAACGGGAGGGCATTTTTCTTGCAGACGACAGTCCGGATTTGTCGGAAGAAATTTTAACTTTTAAACTTTCAATCAGATCCATTCCTCGTGGCGGAGGAGCTAAATAATTACAAAACGTGCAAAAATTTGAATTTT
The DNA here is from genome assembly GCA_024741275.1 of Chironex yamaguchii. Taxonomy (NCBI): domain Eukaryota; kingdom Metazoa; phylum Cnidaria; class Cubozoa; order Chirodropida; family Chirodropidae; genus Chironex; species Chironex yamaguchii. The sequence continues at coordinate 21,777 of JANTCA010026018.1, read as the reverse complement.
ATGAATAGTCAGCTTTATGAGTGCGATTCGTAATCGCAGTGCTGACTAGAAGCACTCTGAGAGCGAAAACTTTCGCCAAGCCAACATGTATATTCAAATGACTTGGAGTAAGAGACGCCATTATAACAGCGGTTTTCCCCATTTTCTTTATAACCTAGGGTTATCCCCACGTAACTGGGTTACCGAAACCGATGGCTTTCGCTCAAGCCGTGGTTTCATGAAGATATCGTAACCAAAAACGTGAACCAGAATCCAGGATTTGATCCGAATCACCCCCAAAATAAACCGTTTGTTCCGGTCGGGGACTTCCTGGAAATTGCGTCAAAATCTATCCATAGGTTTTTGAGTTATCTTGCTAACGAACGAACGAACGAACGAACGAACAGACAGACAGACAGACAGACAGACAGAAAAAAAAGCTTTGGCAAAAACATAACCCTCTGGCGGAGGTACAGATGATAAAAATCAACGAAGTGACAATATAACGAGTGAAGAAATAGCGAAGCGTGCGGTCATAGGGGCAGAGTGAACGCCGACGCAAGAGTTCAAAGCTTTCTGAGGACAAGAGAAGGAATATCTTAATACCGAAGGAATATCTTAATACCGAAGGAATAACTTCATAGACAAAGAAAGAACGGGAGAGAAAGGAAAAAGAAAAAGGGAATAGATGGTAGAAAGAGGAACAAATACATAACGAGGCCAGGCAAATCAAGGCAGACAAGAAGAGCTAAAAAGAGGAGGTGCTGGAGACGAAAATAGACGAAAAGGATCGAAAAGAGGTCGCGAAAGACAAAAGCTGGCAGGGTGGGCTTGTCTGATAAACAGAATAAAGAACAGGTTCGAAGCTTAGATTAACATACATATAACTTTACTTCCGTTCGGTACAGAGCAATATGTAAACTTCTACCGGGACCTTGTATAAGGGGTGGTGAATGGACTCCTTAAGGTACAAAGCACGAGTCACTTATGTGTATTTTCAAGTAATCAGACACCAAACAACGCGGGTGGACGTCAGCAGTAAACTACGACGAATCTGTTCCGTTCAGTATGTAACCTGTCTGATTTACAGTCTCGAGACCAGCATCCAAAGCTCCGCCGGTCACAATCATACCATTACTTCTGCTCGTGACAAGAGGATTTTGTCTACTTCTATGTTTAAGTCTGAACAAATTGTAACAAAAACGGAGATATACCCTTATTTCTCAATAACTGCCACAAAACATACTGCCCCTCTTTTCTGTGTATACTCTGTCCTTATGCACGTCCATATCCCATCGGTCACTAGATCACTTTGTTACAATCAGATGATTGCACGGTAACATATGAATAGTTTGGTACTGTCTCTGTTCATGAGTGCAGAAGTTCTCCTGGCGATAACCATACCTGATGCAACGTTTATCCGCCATAGCTGTAAATGTTAAAAACTACTACTAGCTTCCAAGTTGATTTGTCGTTAGGTAGTGTTATACATTGGCCCTCAAAACCTGTGCATGCAATAACGTTCGACGAAACAAACGCAATTTCCGTCTGTCGTCAACTACAAGAAGTCGAAGTTCCGTTTCCATCTACACCGAGGCTGAAGGCGCCTGTTAAGAGTCAGCTTTCTAGGCAATTTCCTCAGGATCAAGGCTTTTTGGAGATCGACGGATAAAAGGTCAGGATGAGACTAGGTCGTGGGAAGTTGGAGTGGAAAATGACGGCAAGTGCTTGACCGTCCACAGCATAATTCCACGTCCCAAACACGTTCCGGTTGCTACGACAAAACTGCTACCCCAATATGCACTTAAGTCTCGACCGGAGACGTTTCTTAATAATATGGCTTATCCTTGATAATCCAAGTCTGAAGCAGTGAGGACATTTTGCTTTCTGAACTCTAAGTAATGGGCTCGAGATTTTCTACTCAATGACGTTCACAAATGTTTTTACTTTGACTTTGCAATGTAGATGTTTAGCGTGCTTCTGATTTGGTTGTGATCTGCCTCATAAAGCGTTCCTTAGATTAGTTTTCTTCAACTTCCATGATTTGGCTGACTGCAGCCCTAACACTTGTTCCCGGCTGGCTTTGTATTTAAATCCTTTCAAAATACATCACACTATTCAAGCCATATCAAAAATCCCGCCTTTACTCGGGCTTCTTAAAACGTACAAGCGACGGCAGAGTTAAACATAGGAAAGACGGCTACAAACCAAAATCAACAGACATTTAAGAACATGTAAGTGATGAGCTTAAAAATACCTTAGCAAGATGACAAAGTTTATCACGTCTTGAATAGTAACCTACGCTTCGACTCTGGAGAGAGGGATCTCCTCGAAACAAAGCTCCAACTGAGTCGATGAAAAACTTGGACTTTTAAAACTATGTCCTACCTGTTTTAATGTCTCTACTTTCATAAACCATACGAAACACCGGCCCATCCACATCTGGTGGCAGTGGTGCACATTGTGGTAAAGAATGACCTAGATATAGGACAGAGAGTCAATTACGAACCAGTATGAATTATCTTGTAAACAATGCTTTCTTATATTTACGATACCCATAATTATATATTAAATATGTTACATATGTTGTAATTTGTAATTAGTCCTATTAAAGTTAAATAGTATAACGCCTTTACCTATGAAGATCAGGGAGACTCTTGCCACCCCAACTGAACTGTCAAAGACACTCTATATGGTGTCTCTGATTATTATTTCCAATATCATATTACAGGAAGGCTAGACATAAGTAACCCATAACCGTATCTGCATGATAGCAGTCATGACATCAACACATTCGCCTTGAGGGTGTTTATGTGCAATTTATCCCAATACATATATTATTATAAAGTATTTAACTATAAGACTCCTTACTTGAGTACATGATTTTATGAGAAGTGCATTAAGATGTAATGTTGACAAAAACGCAAAAGAAAACACAGACCTACCTCGAAGCATCTTAAATGGTGGAAAGGACGAACAACCAAATAAACAACGGACAACACTCTGATTTTCCGTGGGTCTTTGGTGTGTGTGTGTGTCCTACCACAGAATGTTAATTCCAAACACAAAAAGACACCACATCAACAAGCTGGCATGGATGGACGTTCTTGATTACTCGAAGACGAAAAAAAATCAGCTTTCTGCGTTGACTACTTTGCTGGTCAAAACGTTCTCTCCCAGGCGAGTGGTTATGGGTGCTGACCTAAAGATATCCTGTGCCCTTTCGGCTTCGTTTTCCTTCTTCACAGCGAAAGGACAATTGGACAGAAGTTAAAAGCTCTTCTGGCCTCAAAGACGTTCCGAGAAATTTTCATTCTCTTCACTTACAAACAATAAAAGCCCATATTATTATTCCTATGTAACAGGAAACACTCTCGTTTTCACGGAAGCTTAGGGGTTTTACAACCTAGCAACAATATGGGGTTCGGTTCTTTCAATTTGGAAAATAAATGGATTACAGGTATATCAATACCAGAGTGAAATAACATTAGCTTAAAGAGGGAGCTTATGTGAGATTTTGTGACTTAATTTCAATTCAAAATTTTGAGCTTTGACACAACAGGAAGCGTCAAGGCTATGAAGGCTTAAGTTTATTTTGGAATATTTTGATTGGGAGAGCAGAATTTGATATTCTGAACTTGAAACGGTCATGAAGAATTTACATCAAGAGCAGAAGAAAGAAAGTGGCAAGCTTCTCAAGGGATATATTAGGATGCTAATTCCTTCTTTCGATTATTTGGTTCTTAATAAACTGAAAAAGCATAAACTGAGGTAAGAAATGCTAGGCACACATGGTGAGATTTTTTTGCTAAGCAAAGTGCCATTCGTGCCACTTCGCTCAGCAAAATGCTCACAGTTTGTGGCGAATTTTTGCTTCACGAGTCAAAAAACAAAAGAGTTTACAAACTAGTTTGATATTGTCTCCCTTGCGAGACATTTTGCTCATCGATGTGCGGTGACTGGAGCTTTTGCTCACTACATCAGTAATGTCAGGCATGCGCGATAGGGGCAAACAAAGTCAAACAAACGCTAATATGGCAAATTCGTTCAAATTCCGCCATTTTCCTTGCTCTGTTTGTTTGACTTTGTTTGACCCTATCGCGCATGCCTGACATTACTGATGTAGTGAGCGAAAGCTCAAGTCAGCGGACACGGTGAGCATTTTGCTGAGCATCAATGTCACTTTTCTCGGCAAAAGTCTCGCCGTGTCCGCGTAGCATAATAAGAGAACAGATTGTCAATATTTAGCTTACGTTTTACATTTATGAGGCCAGAGAAGCAGATGGGTAAAAGATAGAAAGCTGCAGAACCACCTTCCCGAGAATGTGAATGATGACAATGGCATGTGTGTCGCACAGCACAGATTAACACAGTATAGTGTTTCTTTAGACACCCACACCATACCTGGCGCCGCGGACGAGGGTGTGTCCAACACCCGGCCTAGCTGTGCCTTTTGTGGATAATCCCCAAGAGACGAATCATTGTCTTCTGGCAATTTTTCTTTAAAGTGTTGTTTTAAGCTAGCAATAAGATCCTGCTGTCCTAGGCCAGCTAACAAAAAGGAGAAGTTAATGGTTAGTGGGACCAGGTTACAATGTTAGTCATACCACTCAAGCAAGAGGATTCGGGGGTGGGTGGGGGCCGGAAAATCTACAAACCAAGAATATTATAATAACCCATGGATCCATCGCGGAATAGCTGGGCTAAAACAGAGTTCACCCCAGGGATCAAGGGTAGAGGTTGCATATGCTCCTGCAACCTATGGTGAATTAGTCTTGGTACAAGTCTAAGGGAGCCGCGTGTAAACATAACAAGTGAAGACAGCACAGGAATGGGTCCTAAAGCACTTTTCATTTACGATACTACGTCTAACCAGGAAAATCGATTATGCTGTACTGGCTTGGGCCTTCGGTACAAAAACGGACTTACCCCATTATTGTCATCTGGATTCACACTCTAAGCGAGACTAGCAGAAGGGATACGAGGCTAATCATCAACAGCAGGCATGAAGGGCTATCAATGCTTATGTATCAGACTAATTAGCGGAACAGATAATAAGTGGACGGAATTTGAGAGGTAACTTTAAAAGACGCTACCATCACCTCCCATAGTGAGCAAGGATAACACGGGCCAAGCACTAGGTCAGAGGACCATGCGAGTTTGCGTTATACAAAAGTATGGGGCTGTAGCCTATGTAAGTGACGCATAAATCTCTCCATCTTCAAAACTGTTCTAGTTAAACTAAATGAATAGAAAATGGCAAAGATTTAAGAACAGGGGCCCCTTCTGGATTAAATTTAATATGGGAAAGGAAGTACGCAATAAAGATATCTGGATTGGTTTGGGCGAATTAAACAAGCATAAATAATGTTTATATTTAAGAAGTAAATTTATTAATTATAATTACTATTATTGGCATCATAGAGCCGACGTTCAAGCCATCCTGTTGAGCTAAGCATAATAAAGAACATTATAACAACTAGAAATGTATCTATTTACGATGAAAAGTAACACCACAAGCACCATTATTTCTGTCAACTAAGAAATCCCTTCATGTTTTAAATGTCATCAGTATGGTAATATATTTTATGCCTTACAAAGGGGAGTATTTAAAGAAAGAAAATAATAAGTAGCTGAAAAGCACCTAACGACGACAATTTAAGAGAGGGGCGCATCGGGGCTGCATTACTGCGCGCACAGTTGCTAGTCGTCCATAAAACTAGCATCACACGCAATGAAATCAATGAATCAGCAGTCTAATCATGTGACGTGGCTTTTCATGTCAAATAGAACATAGTTTGATGGCACCTACAATATTCATATCAAGACGGCACATACACACCCAAGCACACAGACACACAGACACACATATACATACATACATACACGCAAGCGCGCACACAATACACGCACACACATTGACGGAATGGCAGAAGAAAACGGCGAGATATAAAGAAAGAGGTCGGGATATAGAGGAAAAGGGTGAGATGGAGCGAGAACATAAGACAGGGAGAAGGTGAGACAGAGAGAGAAGAGAAGATAAGACAGAGAAATTAGGTGAGACAAAGGGAGAAGGTGAGACAGAGGAAGAAAATGAGACAGAGGGATTAGGTGAGACAGAGGGAGAAGGTGAGACAGAGGGATTAGGTGAGACAGAGGGATTAGGTGAGACAGAGGGAGAAGGTGAGAAAGAGGGAGAAGGTGAGACAGAGGGAGAAGGTGAGACAGAGTATGAGGGCGAGACAGAGGAAGAAGGTGAGATTGTTTCTAGCTGCTACACAAACATACATGATCAGATACACAAGGATACACACACATGACCACACAAAAAAACAAGTACACAGACAAACAAATCAATCAGCAAAGACGCATGCGCGTAAAGGACTTACCAGATGCAAGGAAGAGCAACTTGACTTGCAGTCTACGATATCCACACACATGCACACAACAAATTTAAATGATTGTCACATTGTGGGTATAAATAAATAAGGCTATGGGTGTGAGTGAAAGGCAACAGTGTCGTGCTCGAAGTGTTCAATTCGTTGGTTGTACACACTACCCCCGGGAATGTATCGAACCTTTGTAAAATGCATTGGGTACCTTTTTTATTGGAAGGTGGTTCTGCACCTTTGAGTGATTTTTTAACAGGGCCCGACGGCTGTGTTTGTGGTGGAGGAGGCGGAGGAGGTGGTGCGGGTATTGTGTCATGCGATGACGCACTTTCCTGTTCTAAAGAAGAAGGAAAAGGTATTGTCAACATCTTTTTTTAATTTAACAAAAACATAATCTATGGAAACAACTATCTTTACTAAGCACATTTAAAAAAATAAAGGCCTGTCCACACTGAAACGTGACAAAATTTGCTGAATTGGATAATCTCACACCAATTAGACAAACTGTCAGACTTCACAAAATGCAAAAATGCTTCTTCGAGCTTCTAGACGGCACCTTTTGTAGCCGAGTCCAAATGTGACAATTTGTCATGTTTTACGTTTTGGCGTTCGCACTGTACCAATCAAACAACGTCCTGACAAACATGCTATACCTTCACAGATACGGCAATGCTGCAGTGGATTAGTTTAATCATGCTCTTTTTGCTGCAGTGCGGACGGGCCCTAGGTACCAACGGAACGACAAGCAAAATTGATGGAAGTCATAATCAATGAATACAGCGTATACAAAACAGTACATCCTTGAAAAGTAAGACATATCCCTTACGACATGGAATTACCCAAAAGTAGTCTCCAAGAAGTGACTAACACGTGTCCATACTTATGCTACTCTCGCATGAAAGAGGCCTGATCGTCAAAAAAGATCAGGTGAGGTTGCAGAGTGCATTGTAAATAGATAAAAATACCAGTTGACTTAGTTATCAATCAAATCAGCAAATTTCAGCACAATTGCTGCATTCTCTAGACTCAGGAAGAAAATATAGGTGCAAGAGAAAGGAACAGAAGCAAAATGAAACGGATTCTTGACAGCTAAAAAAGGAAAGCTTTAAAATGACTATGCAAGTATGTAAACAACCGATGGGGAGCGGCGTGACAGAAACACAATACCACCCAACACATCACATTGTCACACTCCAGGCTATAAGCATAATTACACATATTAGGGCTCAAACAAATCAAACATGCTGCAAAATTATAAGGATGAAGCATCAGAGAAGAATAGAAGCACAGTTTCAGGTTGGAAGCATACTTCAAACGTAATTTTGTGCTATGGCAGAACTGAGTAAACTACAGAGCAGTCAAATAAGCTATAACAAAGTACTTGTTAAAATACTCCAAATGACCGACATTCACCACGATTCCGAAGCCAAAAAATTGCATATGATCTTGTGTTGTTGTAAAGAACCTTTCCGGTCTCAACAAAGCATGGCACTCCTACACTGACTCTGTACCAATACCAAATACCGCAAGGTATTTGTGATTTTGATCTGACTCTGGTGCAATACCACAAATGTGGAAAAAGTACTTTACGTTAAAGTTACACATTTTTGTTCATTATAACGATATTTGCGAACACCATGCATAAGTATGGATTGACTTTCTACACAAAAAATCATACACAAATCACGCATAAAACAGCAAGCAAATAGTGTTTCTACACAAATGACTAAAATTATGATATCACTAGAGAACAACAAATGGAATGTTAAGTGAACGTTTATAAATCAAAATATAACAACAGATTAAACAAAAAGATTAATCATTCAACAAGCACTAAAAGAATATAAATCACCCAATAGCGTAATGTTTACAATAAAAAATACAAAATGAAAATTAAAATTGCACAACTGACACAATACGAGGCCCATCAGAGAAGCTTACATCGATTAACAATACACAAATAATGGACAAACACTGATGGGCAATACTTGGAAAACATTCCCACCTCTGCTGAAAATCAGAGATGTCAAATTAGTCATCATGGTATATTAGCACGATAAATAAATACAATAAGACAAATTGAGATCTGAAATAAACTACGAATGAAAACTATGAGATGAAGAATGTGAGATGAATTCAAGGCATAAGCAACAGCCCCCAGGAGCAGCTATGCATAAAAGGCAGCAACTACATAAATACGTGCAGGAATGGATCATCTAGTATACAATAGCAGCAGACGAGCATACAGCATGTGCACTGTGAACAGCATGTGCACTGTGAACAGCATGTGCATTGTCAACAGCATGAGCTTTGTGAGCAGTATGTGCATTGTTAACAGCATGTGCATTGTCAACAGCATGTGCATTGTCAACAGCATGTGCATTGTCAACAGCATGTGCATTGCGAACAGCATGTGCATTGCGAACAGCATGTGCATTGCGAACAGCATGTGCATTGCGAACAGCATGTGCATTGTCAACAGCATGTGCATTGTCAACAGCATATGCATTGTCAACAGCATGTGCATTGTCAACAGCATGTGCATTGTCAACAGCATGTGCACTGTCAACAGCATGTGCATTGTCAACAGCATGTGCATTGCGAACAGCTAGTGCATTGTCAACAGCATGTGCATTGTCAACAGCACGTGCACTGTCAACAGCATGTGCACTGTCAACAGCATGTGCATTGCGAACAGCATGTGCATTGTCAATAGTATGTGCATTATGAACAGCATGTGTATGGTCATCAGTATGTGCATTGTGAACGGCATATGCATGGTCATCAGTGTGTGCATTGTGAACGAAATGTGCATTATGAACGGTATGTGCATTGCCTGTAAATAGCATTATAGGAGATTACGGAGTGGCCATGTCAAAGAGTGCATGCGCAGTCATGGGTGTGGGTGAAACCAATGGATTCACACGGCTTCAATTGGTTTACACAGGAAAACAAAAAAGGTGTCGTACTGTCGTAATAAAACAAAAAACGGTAACATGTCCTTGATGTGATTTACACAAATAATTTCAAATAACAGCAGCGCGACTGATTGAATGAATGACTAAATGAATGCGAAAATAAAAATAAATGATACAAAACAAGTATTTACGTCAAGAAAAAACAACATAAAACCTAAAAAAAGGTGACTGAAAGAAACAAGGAAATGACTACAAGTATGCGCCGGAGTTCCGATAAAGACGGGAAGCTACAGCAGAAAAACAAAGGGAAGACGAGGAGAAAGGAACGAATGAATGAACGAATGAATGAACGAATGAATGAATGAATGAATGAATGAACGAACGAATGAATGAACGAACGAACGAATGAACGAAACGAAACGAATGAATGAATGAACGAACGAACGAACGAATGAAACGAATGAAGGAAGGAAGGAACGAATGAATGAAGGAAGGAAGGAACGAATGAATGAACGAATGAATGAATGAATGAACGAACGGATGAATCAATGAATGAATGAATGAATGAACGAAAGAATGGATGAACGAATGAGGGAAAGAATGAAGCAAAGTAATGAAAATCAATATCTAAAAGAATAAGCAAGTTAAATGATAAGTTCAGGATTAAATCCATGAAGATATAAATGTAAGGCAAGAGTGAATAAGTAAAACACGGAAAGAACGGAATGGAGAAATGAACCAACAACAGATAGGGCGAGTCGATGAATGAATGAATGAATGAATGAATAAATAAATGAATGAATGAATGAATGAATGAATGTACAAATAAATTAGTGAATCAATGAAAGAGAGAATCAATGAATAAAGACCGAATGGATAGATGAATGAGTGAACGAATAAATGAATGACTGAATAAATGTATGAATAAATGAGTGAATCGACTGATGAATGAACAAATGAATGAACGGATGAATCTATGAATGACCACACATGTGTATATACAGGTAACCAATGAATAAATATATCAATGAAGTAAATAAATAAACAGACAGGTAGTGGTGCATGTTTAGGATTGTGCGTCAGCAGAAGCGACAAAAGCCACGCATACAGTACCTTCCTCAGTGTCATATTGCTTCTGCAGCATTTGAAACACTCTTGAAGGCACTTTGCTTTCGCTATGCAAACCGGAGGATGGTTCCCGTTGCCGCTCCTTAATGCTGTCAATCACCCCTTTCGAGGAAGGTGAAACTGAGCGAAGCAAAAACAAAATAGTTTTAACAACCAAAAAGAAATCAATTTTGATTATCATCAATACTACCTAGCATCCACTAACATCAACAAACTGTTGCTTACATAACCATCATGCAAGAAATATGGCATAAACTGAACCTATGGTATCCACTGAATCTATGCCATAAACTAAATCTATGGCATAAACTAAATCTATGGCATCCACTGAATCTATGGCATAAACTGAATCTATGGCATAAACTGAATCTATGGCATAAACTAAATCTATGGCATCCACTGAACCTATGGCATCAACTGAATCTATGGCATAAACTGAATCTATGGCATAAACTAAATCTATGGCATCCACTGAATCTATGGCATAAACTAAATCTTTGAATAAAAGGAAACTATGGCATAAACTGAATCTATGGCATAAACTGAATCTATGGCATAAACTAAATCTATGGCATCCACTGAATCTATGGCATAAACTGAATCTATGCCATAAACTAAATCTATGGCATAAACTAAATCT
>JANTCA010026018.1:0-10620 GCA_024741275.1 Chironex yamaguchii | reverse complement strand
TGGCATCAACTGAATCTATGGCATCCACTGAACCTATGGCATCCACTGAATCTATGGCATCAACTGAATCTATGGCAACAACGAATCTATGGCATAAACCGAATCTATGGCATAAACCGAATCTATGGCATAAACCGAAACTATGGCATCAACTGAATTTACGGCAACGAAATAAATGCACAGTATGGACCAAGTGTACAGTATGAACTAAAAGTATGGCGTGAGATGAATGTCCGATAACAACTTAATTTAGAGCAGAAAGTAAATATAAACTATGATCAAACTTTTCCTAAAATTAAACGCAAACAATAAACCATGATTAAATGTACGGCATGAACTCAACTAAGGTACCGAGAAACGTACGGTATTTACTAAATACATTGTAAAATTTACGTCAACTAGTGGCATGGCATAAGGTAAACGGCAGTGACGCATACAAAGGTATGGCGTTAAATGAATGTATAATGCGTAGCGAATACACAGCACGATATGTAAGGCATTAATTGTACGGCATTGGTAAAAGCGCAAAATGCAGAAGCAAGCCACGTAATACCTTCTTCATGAATATCACGGCCGCTGTAAACCATACGAAACGCTTGGGGAGCTGTTGCTTCATTCGCTAGGAATGTGAAACATGGATGGTTAACAGAGTTAAAAGGCAGTACCAGAAGGAAGCACATAGATATACTACATGTACGTATATAGATATATATACACATACACAGATATATTAAATATTACTCATCAGGGCGTAGGCGGTCTTTGAATAATGGGGCGGGGAGGGGGCACAAAAATGTCCCCCAAAACTCGGTTCGCTGGTTACCTCTTCCTTTAGTAACGCTAAAGCCAACAGCACTGTTGCAAAACAGGGCATGGAAACCAGCTAACAGCAAACGATCGGCATAAGGCTCGGAACCCTCAGACTCAAACACCGATGCAGAAAATTGTAAAATTGTACACCGTAATGCCTCATGTGTAGGGTACACCAGTAAGCCCGATAGGCCCGTACCGGCCTACTAAACCTATTTTGGCAGCATCGATTTCCTGGTCCGTGATTATCAGGAAAAAATCACCTGCGCATGCGCCGCCAAATGTAAATAGCTCAACCTTTCCTGCTTACAGGAAATTCGCCGTTAACTGTAGTACGTATCTCCATATTTGCATTATTAAACAATGCAGTGACGTCATTTCACTACACTTAGTGAAATACATGCTACACAGTCATTAGGAAACAGGACTACACTGCTGCTACACTACAAAGCAGTACTTTAAATCTGACTAAATGCTAAAGAAAAACTGAACTCACACATGTAAACAGCCTTCAAAATTTGCGACATTGCGCTAAAAACATACTTAACAGCTTTCATCGTCTGACACTCGTGAGAGTATAAATCGTTAGAAAGGAAAGTATGTGTATATGGCAACCTTTATGAAAAAAGCTTGAGCGTGTGTTTTTAGCGCGATGTCACAAATTTTCAATGCGATTTTCATGTTTTGTACCACAACAAGATTGTACATGTAAACGGATAAACACGAGTAAAATAAACATACATATTATTATTATTATTATTATGAACGCATACCGTGATGCAAGCATGAGAGTACATAAATAAACAAAATCAGGGCAACAGAAAATCATACGAGATCCGTTTCAATAAATAAAAATACCAAGTACATAGACAAATACGTATATATATATACACACTAATTTACACACATACGTACGTACACATACAACAGTAAACAAACGAACACATACACACACAAGTATAATTAGAATTAAAAATAAAAATAAACGAATATTAAGTATTAAAACATCAGTGGTGTAGCCTTAATGTAACTTTGATGTAATTGAGTTTCAGGTTTATAATGCACCATTAAAAAATTCTTGAAGAGTGAGCTTATCAGGTAACAAGTGTAGTAGATGTGTCTTCTCCTTACTTACTATATAAACTGATAAAGATCAGAAACAAAGATCACCATACAAAGCACACAGCACACAGCACAAAGCACACAGTTATACAATAAAATATTCGAGATTATACAACTGATGAAACAAACATAATAATATATGTAATGTTCTGCAGGGAGACAATGTAACAAACACCTACGACAGACAATTGCAATAATCAAGAAAAAAAAGATAAGTACATTTCAAACTCAAAAATACATAAATACAACACGGTTGCCATCCCAGCACACAAATTAAACTTCGACGGTCCAACACCACCAAAATAGTATCAGGATAGTTGCGTATTTCTTTCTACAACTATAAAACTTTATGTTGGAAACACAAGGAGTGATTAGAAGTAACAGATTTTGCTACACTACAAGTAACTTCCATTAAAATACACCACACTACAATCCTGATAAATATCTGATATGAGACACTAAGACAGAAATCCCTGCTTAGATCACGCATCAAATCTTGTTCTGGTGAAGAAATTACATCCCTTCAACAGCCTCAATGCTACAAGCAACCAAAAATTCATCCTAACATAATTTTCTTTCAAGCAATTTTTGACAATTTAAATACATAAATATTGCAAATGCTGTTGCTTAAAATATGGCGCGACAAATAGCTCGTTTAACAATCTTTTAAAAACAAATATAAAAGACAGCAAATCATTTTTAAGTTAGAAAAAAACACGACATGCGTTGTAATTAAAAAGGACAAATTACTTCAAACAAAAAGGATTTTAAAAAGTACTCATACTTTCATCTTCCCTTGGCTGAGCAGACCTATCCTCTGAAATCTTCGTCTTTTGGATCATTTTTAATACTTCTGAATCCTCCATCGAGACTTTTTCGTTTTGCCTTTTTTCCAACTCTTCTTTCCTGCCAACATTCAAAGACAACACACCGATGTAGCTGATTCAATTTCTGTGTAACCACCCGAAGCCAATCCCCTGAGATGAGTATTTGGCCGAATCGTACAACACAAACACGTCAATCAAAAGGCCACAGCCCCTCTTGTGGGCACTGCCTTTCCACTCTCTGGTGTTTTCAAATCCTCAGTCATTTTGTTGATATGAGACAAGTAACTTAAGCTCATAAGAGTATCAACTGATGTTAACTGCTTGATGTTACACTGCTCAACTGAAGAATACTGCGCTTGAAGAGATAAGCTTAAAACGAACAAAGACAGAAAATCTCCAGCTCGCTTAAGTGAAGATCCTTAATCGCTTGGACTTTTCGCAAACAGATCCTTGTGGTTCCCTTGGGCAGTCGCGGTCGAGGGAGTATAATAGAGTTCTCAAAGAATAAACCAGGAAAACAGGACCACAACTAGCGCATATTGCCAATAAACATGCATATTGCCAATAAAAGTGCATATTGCCAATAAACGTGCATATTACCAATAAAAGGGTATATTGCCAATAAACGTGCATAATACCAATAAACGTGCATATTACCAATAAACGTGCATATTGCCAATAAAAGTGCACATTGCCAATAAAAGTGCATATTACCAACAAAAGTGCATATTGCCAATAAACATGCATATTGCCAATAAAAGTGCACATTGCTAACCAAAGTGCATCTAGGTTCTCATTAAAGACCATTCTGTTGATACACAAAAACGTCTTGTCTATATCAATGCACTTAGTGCACAATATTATGGCCGTTTGTAACCCAGTTGAATTTAAGCATCAAGTCTTAGTCCAAAAAGGCGATGGGTGCATTAAGGCCCCAAGTAGATATAAGTTTTGATGAATCTCCCTGACGAAAAATTACAGAATTTACTGGTTGGCCAAATAGGATTCATTCACTACCATGGAACCAAGTTACCTACTTCTCTGGCTATTGACGCCAAGTACGGACTTGAAGGATTTATTTTAATCGAATCGGATTTAAGGGCTTATTTGCAATCCATTCTTGGTGTTTCGTGCCATGAAATTTACTGAGCTTCTAATAAAAACAAAAGCAAATCGGCGATATTGTCTGTCATATAAAAAGCTTCTATAATGTGGGCTAGGAAAAGCAGGAGGTCTTTCGTAGACGCAGACGTAATCAATGATAGATGAATATAAAAGTGAGAATGGAATTAAAGAAAGAGAGAAAGAAACAAAAAAAAACAGAAAGAAGAGAAAAAAACGAGAAAACTAAAGGACATACAGGAAGAACAATAGAAAGGGCAGGTAGCATGCATTATGAATATATTCATCTCGATTTGAAAAGATAAAGGATGGGGCTTTCACATCTTGCGTTGTGGCTGTGGAGAAGACTCTTCGGAGTAAGCTGGGTAGAACACAAAACCAACGAATTGGTGAGAAGACAGACGGGAGAGAAGGAGGAAAAGAAGACGAGTGGGAGAGCAAGAGGAAAAGACAAGAGGGAGAGATGAAGGAAAAGATAAGTGGGAGAGAAAGAGGAAAAGACAAGTGGGAGAGATAGAGGAGAGGACAGGTGGGAGAGATGGAGAAGACAGGTGGGAGAGAAAGACGAAAAGACAAGTGGGAGAGATGGAGAGGATAGGTGGGAGAGATGGAGGAGAAGACAAGTGGGAGAGAAAGACGAAAAGACAAGTGGGAGAGAAAGACGAAAAGACAAGTGGGAGAGAAAGACGAAAAGACAAGTGGGAGAGATGGAGGAAAAGACGAGTGAAAGAGCAGGAGGAAAAGACAAGCGGGAGAGATGACGGAAAAGATAAGTGGGAGAGAAAGAGGAAATGACAAGTGGGAGAGATGGAGGAGAAGACAGGTGGGAGAGATGGAGGAGAAGACAAGTGGGAGAGATGGAGAAGACAAGTGGGAGAGATGGAGGAGAAGACAGGTGGGAGAGAAAGACGAAGAGACAGGTGGAAGAGATGGAAGACAAGACAATGGGTGCAATGTGGAAGACGACGGGTGGGAGAGAAGGAGGAGGACCACAAAAAATAAATAAAAGTAAGATTAACAAATAGGTCTATTCAAAAAGCAAAGACAACAGCTTACAATTAACAATGATAAAAAGAAAATCCCTTTCAAAGAGGAAAAAGGAAAAAAGCCTGGATTGATAACACTTTTGACGTGGACACGCAGAACTGTGTCAGAGATCAATAGGATGGCACGAGAGGAACCCGCTCACAACGAGGGCTCCGGCTCTCGAGAGGAAGTAGTATGGTTTGGATGCATATTCAAAACGCAGTACTTAAAACTACAGGAAAAAAATTAGACAAGCCATACTTGCTATCTAAAACAAGCTACCTTGGGGGCTCTGGAACCCCCGTTCCTGCAGTGCTCCTTTTACCGACCCTCGGGCAACGGCTTTGTCCGATTAAAAGCCCGCGAAACGACAAGCCATTAAGAATGGTGGGTTTCTTCCCCCGACAGCCCATCAGACCGCGGATCTGCAAGCATTCCCTGAATGGTGTCGCTATAAACAACAGTCGTGGAATGGTGTGGCGCAAATGGTTTTCACCCTATTCGGAGCTGGGCTCCCCGGCCAGCGACCATTGCGGAAGATGTTTCGCAATAAAAACGACAACAAAACAAGCTAGCACCTCCTGACACGTTTTGTGGCCATATCACATTCTCCAAAATACGCGGCCTGCAACGGTAATTTACCAAAAAGGGGGAACGTTAGCCTGCTGTTTTTTCCATGTGACTGTAAAAGCCGTTTGTAATTGTTAGTATATTAATATTTAGAAGGCATTTGACATATGGTAAGTGGTCTTAAATCAAAAACGCGTAGCAGGTGACAGTGAATTGGAAATTAGCACACCGCAACAGATTTCGTGTTGTTTTGAACCAAGACAGTGACGCCCTTAAAACATGCCTATTGTAACGGATCAACTGAAGAACATGCGCATTCAATGAGATATCGATAACCGTGGTACTAGCTTTCTGTCTGTCAGAATACCGAAGGGTAACGCCGTTTCCTACGATTCAATTCATGTTCTTGTTTATACAAAGTTTGTTTCACCAAAATGCAGAGCCACATTGCCAAGTCTAGAATAAAACCACCCATTCTCAAATTTTCTACCTAAAAAGCCTTAGTATTGTGAAAGAGTCCAAAATAGGCACCTTAATGGTCAAAGAAACTTCTTGTATCAGGAATAAAGCATAATGAGAGTAAATGACAAAGTTGTCCACCATACCTGACCCTTAGATGGTGGTAGTACTCTACACTTCACATACCAAATTCTGTCTTCGTTTATCATTCCGTAGTCTTATACTTTAAAAGAGTGCCAAGAAGATTTTGCTAAATATCACTACATATTACTAACAAACGTGCATCCAGGTACTCCTTAAGCACCATTCTGTCGACACAAGAATACCTCTTGTCTCTACCAATGCAGCTCTCGTACAATCTACGGCTGTTTATAACCAGCTTCAATTGCCTGTGGCAAGAACTAAGGATTAAAATAAACTTCAACATCCAGTTGCCATGTTTAGTATTTAAGGCAATGTTGATGCTACCTAATGGTTCATAATGCATGTCCGACACAAATGCAGGAAAAAAAAGAGACACTCGGGTGTTGAATCCGCGCTTATCTCAGGCTGCAAGCTAAAAAGTTTTTCCAGGGGTCATAGTAAGCGGACAATTTCATCCTTCAACTTAAAATAACCCTTTTTACAGAGCAACTCTGTTTCCAACGATCACACTTCATTTAACAACAGGGACTGTATAACATATAGCAATCAGTACAGGGCAGCAGAACTTACTTTTTCTGTGCGTAAGAGGCCGGATTAAATTTTGGTGCTTGAATAACTGGTTTTGGTGCTTCTCGAACTGCGCTTACTGGCTCCCTTTGCTCTGGCTGTCCTCCACCAAATGCAAATGGTCGTGGCTTTGCATTGAATTTATAATCAACACCAGCGGAGTGTGTAACATCAGTGGATACTAATACCTTGGGCTGCGCAGCGGCAGCTCCCATGGCAGCGGCATTTTGATCGCCAATGGAGATTCCTTTCCCCTGCCTGTCAATCACAACAAAAATATATATAAATAACAACAAATTTGTAACACCGAACTGTCTAAACCGAATTTTAAACCGGAATAAAACATTTAAATACAAACTTAACACACTTCTCAGAATTGATTCAGGCGTTATCTGTAAAAACAGGCTCAAAGTACTGCACAGCTAATACCATCCAAATTTTACAACTGCTGATGGCTGCTATAAATGGATGCAAACAGCAGCTCAATTGGAGACAGAATGACACAATACACCACATAGCTTTACAAGGTCCAATGTAACTTAATATTGCTTCCTAACTTAAATTATGTATATGCACGAGAAAACACACTATAGTAACCACAATCCCATAATACTCCCACAAAAATCAGAAGCTGCCATGTATCTGCAGTGGGTAGTTATTACTTTTGGCTCACGAAATTCTTTAATAAACTTCTTACTCCAAAGCAGTCCTACAGAACTGCATTTATACAAGATCACATTGTCTGCCTCTACATGCAAATACACTTACAACTACACAGGTATCTAATATCTGGTATCGTGCCTAGAAACAATAAGTGAGGCAATCATGGATGCCGATACCATCGGATTTGACCAGACGCATCTGCTACTGATATCAATCCTACATCTTTTTCAATGAAACAATGCTTGTTTATCATTACCTATTATACCTATACCGACTATATACATCACATCTCAACTCGGTATTGACCACTCATGAAAACATGAAAAAATGCAAAGACCGCAAAACCAAGGAAACCAAGCATATACTTCGGCTCAGCATTCATTTCAAAGAGGCAAACGAAGCCGCTATGACTTAATATCAGTTTATTGTATACTTAGTTTACCACATACCTCAGTTTAATACATACCTCAGTTCACTACATACCTTCGTACGTTTACTACATACCTCAGTTTACTACACACCTTCGTAAGTTTACTACATACCTCAGTTTACTGCATACTTTCGTAAGTTTACTACATACCTCAAGTTTACTATATACCTCAGTTTACCACATACCTCAGTTTAATACATACCTCAGTTCACTACATACCCTCGTACGTTTACTACGTACCTCAGTTTACTACATACCTTCGTAAGTTTACTACATACGTCAGTTTACCACATACCTCAATTCACTGCATACCTCAGTTTACCACACACCTCAGTTAACCACACATCTCAGTTCACTACATACCTCAAGTTTACTATATACCTCAGTTTACCACATACCTCGGTTTAATACATAACCAAGCTAACAATTTCCTTGCTATATAATTTCAGGACGCATCACGTACAAATAGCTACATTTTCAAGATTACCACGGACACAAAGCTTAATAAAACATACACACATATACAACTTTGCAATAAAACATACACACATATACAACTTTGCAATAAAACATACACACATATACAAGTTTGCAATAAAACATACACACATATACAACTTTGCAATAAAACATACAAACATATACATCTTTGCAATTTGAAGATGACAACACCTCACTTTCATCTCTCTCTTCAGATATGCTAACACAGTTTAAACCAGGGGGCCAACTTACAAATCTGGACTATGTCGGCAGATAAAGGGCAATGCAACGAATGTTTATAAACACATTGGCGTCCTTACACGTCGTTCAAGATTGTGAAACTATTGGTTTATACACTGTACAGAACACAACAGAGGAAACAAACTTCGAGCCAGCAAACAACATTAAAGCAAGTCATTTTCCATAAACACATATGCATCCTAAGAAATAACTAGCAAACATTGTATATACTAAATTCTTCATGTACGTCACTGTCACAAGATGTTTTGCTTAATGGCGCACAATAACAAGTCCTGCTGGCCAAATGCCTGAATATAAAACGCAACACCGACCAGTTTAATATTCAACAATGATATATATTAGATAAGAATCGCAGCTCAAATGGACTTACCATTTAAAGAACGAGTATGTCAGAGTTTATCTTAAACGCAGACCTTTTTAAGTTAAGAAGCTCAAACCACTCCTGAGGCAATGCGATCAACTGAAAATTGGGAGTTGGCTTTGGCATGAGATCCAACCGTGATTTAAGCGAACAACAAGGAAGCCAACATTAGTCAGTTTTGTATAAATGTATATATACTGGGAACAATAGCAGAGAATCCTGTTTTCATTTGACGTGCAGATGTATTTCACTTTAGACAAACAAGATCATCTCCTGATATTCTATAAGCTTTTAAGAAACCACAAGAAGAAGCCTCTGTCATAAGCCGCATTGCTTACAGAGATTAGGAACTGAAATGGCTCTGATACCGTCATTCACAGGGCAAAGACTGTGAGGTGGAGACTATGAATGTAAAAAACACTTAACTAACCAGGAGCATATGTCAGACATGAAATAATGAACATAGCAGAGCGAAAATTAATTAAATCTTTGGCCACATCGCAATAGACCACAATATACTCTCTAAAACTGAGACTGCAAATACTAAAGGCAGATTTGGGTTATCACATTCGATCAACCTGAATCAATATTGACTACCAAAAGGGGGCAAAACAGAAACTTTTAGTGTTTGTATTTAGACAATGCTAAAACCACGACCATCGTCTGTGACATTTCTAAACACAAATACTCCAAATGTTTAGATTTTTTAAATATTATGCTCTTACTCTTGCGATATACATTATATAACATAGATATAAATAAAAGACTGATACTCTGTTATTCTGAATTTCCAGCAAAAATACTCCTCACACAGGCTCTATGCATATAAATATATACATGTGTGTCTATATACATATATACAAGTGTGTATATATATATATATATATATATATATTTGTCAAGAATGGAGCATTACCACATTAGCTGCACTAAGTCGGAGCTGACCGGGCTCAAAGTTCTTGGTATCACGAGACGAAACCCAGTGGTGGGCAAGGGGAAATTCATTAATTCGTCTCATGTATGTATGCATGGATGCATGTATGTATGTATGTATGTAATATGTAATGTATGTATGTATGTAATGTGTAATGTACGTATGTATGTATGTATGTATGTATTATACAGGCCAGCCTTGTGGTTAAGCGTCTAGGTCGTACATACGGACGACCTAGTGAACGCCACCGAGTCTCAAAGTTCACTTTGAGGGCTCACGCAGCATACGTGGTCAGTAGACGCCTGCCGCAAATCACTCTACAGCCCGATTAAGTAAAAATCGAAGTTAAAAGTTAAAAGCAGTACTTACAAGGAGAGAGAAATGCTGGGTGAACTTAAGACACAAAGTTTTTTGGCCCCCCAAAAATAAAAATTAAGAACACGGTACCGGTGGGTTGAGAGGATTCATTCATGCTGAGAACAGCATGATCCACGGCTCACCACTTGAAAGTTCCTCTCGTTGAGCCGCTCTCGTTAAGATATTTCACAACAGGCATTGCCCCACAAACAAAAGCAAATATGACGCAACTTTCAATTTTTGATTCACTATTAAAACTGGTCGAGTAATTAGGATGGCGAGGATGAAGGCCGGCTAACATCTCCAAGGAGAAGAAACTCGAGCCCTATGACAGGATTAGGCAAAAAATTGTATCAAAACGTCAGTTACTTTTTATGATATCAGCGCAATAAAGAGAGGATGTATAACTTAAGCCGGTTTTCCACTAGGCGACTTTTTTCTCGCGAAGCGAATTTTTTAGCAGCGAAAATGATGATGTTTTGATTTC
>JANTCA010026007.1:0-22614 GCA_024741275.1 Chironex yamaguchii | reverse complement strand
AAGGTAAAAATGTTGAAGCTGTCTATTGAGAGAAGGCTTTTCCCAATTAATAAACAAAGCCTCCTTTATTTTGAGTTAGTAAGGCGAGGGTGCAGAATCTAAAATCTTCAAACAATCCTCCGAACACATCCTACTACACTGAGGCGACTCTCTGAGATGCCTAAAGATATGAGAGTTACATCTAACAATGATAGCTTCTTGCCGCACTCTTTCTCGAAGGTAAATCTAATGTTAGGGTGCTGTTGGTTAAGATATTCAAAAAATAAAATAGTATTTTCCTCACTATCAGAAGACAAAAAGTGTCGTCAACAGATCTCCTCTAAAATGCACAAGTAGGACCTTGATATTTCTCAAAACAGATCTTTTCATGATGATCCATGAAAAGGTTGGGTAAAACTGGTGCAAGCGGGGATCCCATAGCAACGCCATCTATCTGATCATAAAAGGAACCGTTGAAAACAAAATGTGTTTCAGCAGTAGCAAAGACAGATAATCGTTTTAGATCCTGCTCGGAAATCTTAAATATTGTTGTTACCCTCTAGAATGAAGGTTACTGCAAGATCAATTGACTCTTCTAACGGAATGTTGGTAAATAAGTTCACAACATCAAAAAAAATCATAAATTTCTGAGACATACTAAGGGACTTGATCTCATTAACAAAACTAAGAGTCTTTAATGCTAAAAGTATTGGGGACAACAGGTTGTAATAATTTGCAAAGAAATTTGGCTAGATCATAATTGCAGGTACCTAAAGAAGACACAATAGGGCGAAAAGACGGAAGGTCTTCGGACGATCGTGGTTTATGCATCTTTGGAAGGCCATAGATTCCTGCAGGTTGTGATCCACAGGGATATAGTTTGTCATAGGTTAATTCATCGATACTTCCTTGTTTCTTGAGTTTTCTCAAAAAACGTTGTAGTCTACCTTCTCGTAGCATAGTGGGATCAGTATCGACCATTTGAAATTTTTGGGTGTCTGACAAGATTTCTAAAATGCTCAAATTGTATTTTGATCTGTCCATTTCGACAACACCATTTCCTTTATCCGGCTTCAAAATTACTATGTCCTTGTTTTTCCTAAGGTCTTTGAGTAAACGGAATTTCTTCAAATCTTGCAAAGATGGACGACAGGTGTCGACATACGAATGAGCCAAATGAGAAAGAGGTCCGATTTTAGTTTACTTGCATTGCTTTTATCGATCAATTTTTTCTCCATTGTACGATGTAACATTTCAGAACTAGTAAAAACATCAGAACTCTTGATAAAAGGAGGAACAATCGAATGGGTTAAACCAAATCTCAAAGCATTCAGCTGGTCAGATGATAAGTTGAAAGAGGATATGTTGGTAACAATCTCGTTGTGCGAGAGGGGTAACGTAACATTCTTTGTTAAATTTCAAGCACCCCTTCCTTAAAGATGGCTTTTGTATCTTATTTAATCATTGCAACTAACAAGGGCAATGTTTTTACTGTTGATTGAAAGTTGATAGTTTTTGATAAATAAAAATCGTTTTGAGCTTTAGGCCAAAACTGAAAGCAGATTTGGCTCCAAAGAAAGCTACAGACCTATCAAATTGCAAACACTTCCTTACCAACAATGGTGACATTTACAAGGTAATTGATGCAATAATTAAAACTATTGAAGAAAAAACAAGAAATGCAAGAGTGGAATCAAAAAGGAAGAAGGAAGATAGCAGAACCAGGAAAAGTGAAAGAAGAATATGAGAAAATTAACTAAAGTTAAAGGTTGCTTCCAAAAGTATCTAATCCAATATACTTACGAATGGTAAATCGGAAAGCCAAAATTCAAAGGAAGCAAAAGTTTGACACAACATCAGACAAAGTACACGTAAGAAAAGTAAACCGAAAGGCCACGAAAAAGAGAAAAACGATCTTGGAAAATGTAAAGGAAAAGACAGGAGAGGAATTAAAAGGGAATAATTGCTATTTGCCAAAGAAGCATGGCTTGAAGAATTGACATTTTTGACAGCAAAAATATAAAAAGTAATTGCAATTAAATTTTTGGACTGGAATTTGGAATGATCAGGGTTGTACCCCTTTCAATAAATAGATGCAAAGTATCGGTTTTAAAAAGGAAGTAAGGTTATGAATACAAAAAGACTAGAAATCAGCAAGGAATAGTGAGGAAAAAATGAATTTGCAAGCTTCAAAAATTGTTAACTTTTGAAACTATTGGTTGAAAATGCTAAGTGGAGTTTGGCAGTCGATGTGTAAAAGCATGAAAAAATGGTTGTTTAATCCAGACAGTATCCCAAAGTTAGTTTTATAAAGATAGTTTTATTTTTCTGGTATTTGTAAAATACAGTTCACTATTTGCAAGGAAGATTTTTGTCATAAGAAGCTGCGATTTTTTTCATTTCAAGTACTCATTGTGTCTCAAGATCTGCTTAAATTTGTCACTTTTTGGTAAACATTGTTATATTAATGACGGTATTTGTAGGTGTCTGATGATGCTTTTGATTTGTGTAAATTTGTGTGATCTTAATGATTACGAGGTTATTTTATTTTCAAAGTGTTGCTCACTAGGAGGGGGACATGAATGAACATGCTTGGGGCCGTTCAAAAATGACATCACGCAAAGTTTGACATATTTTGATCATCCCCTTCCTCTATGTCACGCATTGTCATAAAAAATTGATGACTCCCTTGTCTATTTGTCTATCCCCTCCCCCCTTGGTGCGTGCCGACATTTTTGAGCGGCCCCCTTCTAGGCTCAAGCAACTGATGCATAGACATTTAATACTTTGTAAAGCATTCATTGATTACACGAAGATGTTTGCTATCAGCCAACCCACGTGTGACTTTGCCGGCAACATCCATATACTCAGTTTTACAAAAAATATTGTTTTGAATTACAATACTTATAATCTCAAAGTGGACCAAATCATTTCTGGAAGCATACTACATGAAAACACTCGAGCCTAAGTTAAACTGTGGTATCATGGCATCGAAGAATTTTATTTAGCTAACCTTACACAGGAATGTCTGGCAGTTGTAGGCCATCCTAAGAATTTTGTTTTTGCCATGCTTTTTGTTATGCTTCCTTTGGGATGTCAAGCACTTTCTGTTAATCCTGTTAATTCCATGTTAGTAGAGTCTTGCAGTCTTATTAAGATCATTGCCAAAGATGCTATGTAGCCATCGAAACATCTAATTAAATTCAACATTGTTTTGATCATTATTTGTGGTCCACAATTTTATTGGAATCGCTTTCTTCCTTTTTTTAATTCAAAATGTCTGGCTTCCGTGGATCCTAATTTACCGAAATAGAAAATAGATGATAAGCCTTTCTAAAAGCCTGCAATCTTATTGCCAAAGTGATAGTTGCCATGGAAAGTGCTAACAGTTTTTTCATGCGCAAGGGCAGATCCAGGACAAAGACTAAACGTTGAAAAATTGCTTGGAAAAGCCAGCATTGTGAATAGAGGAACTAAAAATCTAAGCCAAATTTCTGTACAAATTTCATGACATTTATACAGGAAACCAAGCATGTTTAAGTAAGAACAGCATTTTGTTAGGGAAAAGGCATAAAAATGCTTAACATTCTGTCATTTCCCAAATTTCAAGATTCATTAAACAAGTTCAAAGTTAACCTAAATATTAAAGACTACATAACATTAGATAGGCCTTTCCCCACTAGTCGCAAGAGCACATTAGTCTGACCGGATAAGCAACCAGCAGCTGATAGTGCCACATCACATACATATCCTGCATTCACCAGCTGAATCAAAAAATGGAAAAGCAGCATGTGAGTAAAAGGACTGATACTGTAGAAGATAAGAAGAGATTTGATCGCTAAAATCATTACAGCCCAGGAAAAACGTCTGAAAAAATTTTTGCTTGTAATCTGACAGTGAAAACTGCAACTGTTGCGACCCTCTGCATTCGCCCCTGAAGGGTGCTTCATTTGCCATATAAATCAAAACATCTCCCAGAAGCAGATTTATGAATTGCAAACATAAGAAATTAAATGAAGAAATGCATGCAAATTGGTTTTGGTTACCTACAGGGAAATGCATGCAGACTATTGAAGGATTACTTTGGAAGATCAAAACATGAAGTGTCAATATTTCCATGGGAAGTTTAGAAAAATTAATAGGTAATGTGATTCATTTCCACATCTAATGAAGAACAAAAATGTTGTATAAATAGAGGTGGAACGTTTTCTCTAAAACAACTTAATATTTGTTGGCTTAAATTCATATGTATTTTTCTTCTGAGTCTCCTAAACAAATAACTGTAAGTTTCTGTAATAACTGTGATAACTGTAGATATTACAACGACCAGGGATGTAAACCTTACACCCCCATGGTGTGGAATCATGGCTGAAATACATCCTCAAACATTTCATACAGATTGCAAGAAACATGGCCAATTTTCATTAATTTCCAGTTTAAAAAATCATGAGCATTTGAGGGCAATTAGCTATGTTGCACAGCTTAGATTACCCATGTGCTGTTAAACAACAACGCAACTGTTATACCAAATACAGAAAATGCACAATTTCAATACTTACATCCTAGAACTGCATTTTCAACTGACACTTGAAAAAATCATTCCAAAATCATTCCCAAAATCAGTGTTGCTGTTGCATATGATTTAAAGAAAATCACTGCATGAATTTTGCATGAAATGTACCAAGTAACCAGATGGTTACCTGCTAATTGATACAAATCATTTGGTGGCTACACCACCAACAGTTTTCATCAAACATCAAATATCAAACAAAAAGGTATTTGACTACTTACAATTATCAATTTTATACCCATTCTTAATGAAGCACTTATGTTTGGCTTTGTCAGTACTGTGTAAGAATTGGCATGACTGAAGTGTTACATTCAATCCAGAGTTGTTATCAAAGCAACAGAATAATCACAAATTTATGAAAAAATTTAGTTAATATTTGCATCACATACAACAGACCATGAGCGAGATAGCACTGTATTTCATACTTTCCATATTAAGTGACAGATTACAATGAAACTTACAAGGAACAATCCAGTCCATTGAACACTATTTTATTTGAATAAATAAAATGAATATCTAACAATTACACAAACAAGAGTTGGTCATTTCACTGACTCAAACTATAAACTTTCCATCCAAAATATACAGCGACACAAAGTGAAACAAAATTGTGAAGTCTTTTTCGGTATTTATCATCTTTCCGTACTAAAACTATCGGGGCAGCACAGCTAGTGGTTTCAAAATGAAGTTTTTCCAATTTTTTAGTATCATACTCCACTTGATACTTGCAACAAGGATCAAACTGCCAGGAAATGCCATACAAGGTTGCACATATTATACTCAGTCCTCCTAATGGAATGCTAACAAAGTTTGAAGATTTGGGAGCCAGAAGTAATGGGGCAACAAAGGTACCAATGCCAGCAAGAACAGATGTCTTATGGAGGCAGTTTCCTACTTGAATCCACTTGGCAGTCTCATCACCAATTCTTTGAGGCTCAATAATGATAAGTGGAACTTCAGCTTCTAGGAAATTTTCAAGCTGATCTTCAAAGAATTCTTCTGCATCTTCTGCGTCATAAATTTCACTTATTAAACCATACTCTGGCAGGCTTGATTCAAGGACGAAAAATAAACATAAATTCACAAAAGCAAAGGCTTATGTCATCTGTTTGTACAAATAATACTTAAAAATATGTAAACTAAAATATATCAGCAAAGTAAAATATATCAGGCTACTGTGCAAGTCATATGTTACACAAGTGGTAATAAAATTTTCTGAGTTTTATTCCGGAAGACAAATAACATGAAGACCATTTAAATGCATTGGATAGCAAAATCTCTTGCAAAAACCTCAAATGAATGTCATTTCTCTAGTAGTAGAGTTGGGTCCCAAGATACTTTTGTAACACAAAGATTGAGAAAATTAACACTTGAAAATGAATGATTGATTTTCCAAATATGAAAGGCGTGGCCATATCAATTTCTCGTGGATAAACCCCCACAGGATACACTCAAACTTAGACCTGGATCCGCCCGTTACAAAGCAGGGCAGACTGCCACAAAATGCACAAAAAATGACGAGAGATGCGAGCAGCAATGTGAAATGAGTAAGTGTTGGAACTGAATACCTCCTCTCTTCTTCAGGGTCATTCAAACTTTGATACGTTTTGTTATATTTTACAGGAACTGTTATATATGCACTTGGACTTAAGAATTTTGTTGATAGGTATATTTACAGTACATTACCAGTTTGGGTTGACAAAAAGGCTTCTAACGATATTCCTTTAAAAACTAAGAAAACATGACAAGGTAACTCGGCACATAAAACAGTGGTATGTGGCTGATCTTTGTTGGTCAAAGTCGTTACAATCGATGTCCAACTATGCACTCTAATTTCCGCGCTTGGATGTAATGTAACCCCAAAATAACACGAACGTGCTGAACTCGTCTACCATTTTGAAGCCTACACATAGCGCAAATCATTCGGCCAAGAAAATCAAATTTTGCATCGAAAAGTATACGTGAATTAGAAGATATTTTGGAGCATTTGAAAGACAGTAACGCCATCAACATCGAGTTATACCTACCTTACAGACTCGTCATCTTCGCCGGACATCTTGCTGTTCAAGGTGATGCCCTAATCACAATTTTTTTTAAAGCGAGGCATTTCTAACAGGACCTACACCACAGAAGACGCCTTTAAAAAGCAATATTTCAGACGCAACTCATTTACATCCTCGCAGAGCCAAAAATATAGGTACAGATGTTTCCGATGTTGCAATGCACTCTTTATGCAAAGCTTGAGTACAGTAAACCCTCGAATCGCCCCAACTCGAAAAATCTCCCCCTTGAATAAGCCCCCACCCTAGGACTACAAATTGTTAATAAGTTCCCCTCGAATTAACCCCCACTATTAACATGATTTTTACCATCTGAGATTCCCATGGGCGTTTTACCGAGTTACCCAAAGAATTTATGCATTTGACAATGATAAATCAAAAGATCATATAGGAATTACTGGCTAAAATATACGAGGTCTTTTAACAATGCCCTGGTTTTTTACCGTGAGTTTGAGAGATTTTGTTTTTCTAGCAGTTTTGTCACCAAAATCTCGGCAAGCGTTTGGTTCACTGTGTATGCAATATACTTCACTGGAACAGCTAAAGCAATTTCTCGATGTCTGTTCCCAGTAACGACAGCAATCATGGTGTTTGTATTCGTAGTACCGCGAAAACAGTTTATCAGTTGAGTATTTTCAACTGGAATATTAACTAACTGCTCGCTTTCTTTATGGCATGATGACTGAGAAACGCAAATTGCATTAAGGTCATATTGCATGTGACCTCCTTCCGATTGTTCTTACGGCGCACCAGTTCTCCTTCTACCTTAAGGCACCACATTTCCTTATATATAATGTCCTCGTAGTTCAGCTATAAATTCCACTTTGTAATTCATATCGAAACGTCCTGGAACTCCTCTAGCCATTTTATAGTCAGCAGGAAAAAATTCCTCAGACTCCTGCAGTCACTGGTTTTCGCAACTGCAACCTATGGTAGCGAATCTGGACAATTAAAAATATAGACCACAAACGTATCCAAAATGTCGAGATATGGTGCTACAGATTGTTACGCATCAGTGGGATAAAAAAGAAGTCAAATGCGTATGTTTTCGGTGAAACAGGAGCTAACAGAAAGCTAATGGAAGAACTAACCCTCCAATGGCTACGATACTTTGGCCATTTTGTCAGAAGTTCTGACCTAGAAAATAATCAAGGAATGGAGTTTGAAAAGAGATCGAGAGGGAGACAAAAGATGCGGTATACTGACAACATCACAGAGATAACTCAGCTAAATATGGCAGAGTCGTTGAAAGCAACATCAGACAGGAAAAGCTTGCGACGTTTTGTTAGAGTTTGAGCGGCACGATGCTACTGCAAGAAGAAGGAAAAATTTATTTTACCAAATTAATCCTAGAGATTATAGACTAACTTAATATTTACATTATTCTTCTTTATTATGAAAAGAAAGAAATTTTGAAAATGAGTTTGTATGTGGCATGCTTAAGATAATTTTATAAGCCCCCTTCGTATAATCCCTCCTCGTATAAGTCCCCGTCCAAAAATTTCAAAAATACATAAGCCTCCTGGGGGCTAATTTGAGGATTTATTGTACTCCAAAGGCACCTGGAGCAATAAAAGACAACCATGCTCTGCTGAAGTATCACACATGTGCTAAATCAGCGCAGTCTAAATTTTTTAGAATTCTATTAAGTACACTTTTACAAATAGTAGAGAACAAAGCAACCCACTGGCTAAGTTTTAAACACTTTTTGTGATGTTTAAGTGTCCTCCATCTAATGTAATGCGAATTGCATACAGTCTTGAGTGTATACGTATCATATCTCTAGTCGTACCCCGAAATAAACAAAACAGGAATTAGCTCTCCTCTACATTTCAACTGATCTCTAATCACAAGCATTAAAAGCTTGAGTGTACACTTATACTACTGACAACTATATGATATTCTTTAGAGTTTAGTCCAGGTATCCCTATTTCAATTATACTCATTGCGTTTTACATTTTGCTGCAATTGTTTTGGTCATCAATTGTAATAGTATTCCTTACATCGCCTGTTAAAATCCCTTCATGGCAATGGTTACTTCTGTAGACACCCGAAAGACCTCGCATCGTGTCTGGAGCGCATTAGGTTTTGTCACCTCCAAATGGTCAAAGAAATGGTACCTATGAAAGAAGAAACCTGCGATAAAAAAGCAGACTTGGTTTAGGGAGTTGTCTTAATGTTGCAACTGCATAGAATGATCAAGTATAACAAGGTTGACATTTTTTGAATGAAACTTAATAGCAGTGGAGCTTGGCCTCTTTAAATCATCTGAAGGAAACTTATCCAGCATATAGTTTTTGATAAAACGAAAGAATGCACGAGACTCTAATTAACATGGTAATTCCAAAAGCAGCTCTTGCATTTAGGTCTTTTTCCTGTCAATAAATAGGTAGTAGTATATATAGGTATAGGATCTATCTTAGCATTGTAGTTACTCTCGAATAGTCAGGGAAACTTAGAAGCTGTTTAATGATAGTTCTTGCAAATTTAAGTAATGATAAAATATTAAGCTTGTTTATACCTTTAATCTAAAAAATGCTTTCCTTGCTTAAACATCCTTGGTTTACTGCATAAACGTCATGTCGTCATAAACGTAATAAACTACAATTAGTAGTACTAAGTCATTGTCAGGGATCATTGTCCCTGCTACTGGTAACATGCAAACCTGCACTACCTGCCGCATGGACACTAAAGCGGCTTTGCTACCAGCCATACGCTGGTAATGAGGGTGGCATGTCACCCTGCAGGACTAAAAACAAGACCTGCCAATGGGCAAATGAGCTCCTTTGGAGCCACTGACCAATATGCAACCATAGGTAGTAGTGGCGATACATCTGTGGTATAACCCTAGCTATTAAAAGTATGGAAAGCACAACAGATAATCACATCAGGGTTTCCATCCCTGTTACCTCAGGTCCCTCTTCGAATTAGTTTCCATGTGTAACGAATGACCTATACCCGCTAAACCCATTTGGGCGGAGCTCTCGCAAAGGATGAGAAATGGGATCAAAACTCCTACTGAAATGCAAAACTCCAACAATCTACAGTACACTAAACTAAAGAACTAATCCATTGTGCTAAGAGGCAGCAGTTTGATGTCATTAGTATTCAAGAGCATAGAATATATCATCTAGACACAGAAGTCGAGTACAAAGCATCCAGTGGATATGAACTAATAACAGGCTCTGCATGGAAGAACAGCCGGGGCTCAACAATTGGAGGCGTGGGCTTGCTACTGTCACCACGAGCATCGAACAATCTATTGAAGGTGGAAAAGGTATCTCCACGTTTAATAATCTCAGTCAGTAGTAACCCCAAGTCTACCGTAATTGCCTGCTACAGTCCAACAAATATCTCTTTAGATGCGGACGTCACTCAGTTCTCCCTTGAACTGAACGATGCGACTGATGCGGTTCCACCACACAATGTTCTCATTGTTGCACGGGATTTCAATGCCCAGATAGGTCAAAACGACTTTGCCTTTACTTATAATCACACGACCGATCAAAAAAACAGAATTGCTGGACGATTATGCAGAAGAGTTCCAACTGACTGTTGAAAATACCATCTTCATCAGACAAGCGACCAAACTATGAACATTCCACGTCGCTCACAAATAGACGATATTCGTATCAGAAAAAAGTGGACAAACAGCATCAGAAACTGTCAGTCCTACTCATCATTTAGCAGCATTGGTTCAGATCATTGTATCATATCCTGTACGACTTCCTTAAGTCTTAAATCATAAAAAACAGACACCAACCCAATGAAAATGATCGACTGAAAACTGGTTTCCTCAGAACCAACCATACGCCCAAAATTTGCCATCAACATGAGAAAATGTTGCGACGTGTTCTCTAAATCAGACAATGATATTAAGACTATCTACAATAACACCACCAATGCTACAGATGAGGTAGTTGTCTCAAGTTTGCCCAAAAGAAAAAAGCAAAAGTCCCTACCCCTGAGCGCCCATTCCATTGTCAAGGAGGCGCGAAAGGCGGTCATGAATACCAGAAATCAATAAGCCCACATTAGTCTCGCTTACAAAGATCAATAAAGCTCAGAGACAGCTTGATAAAGCCTATACCAACGCTGAATCAGAATCTTTCCAAGGCAAAATTGACAAGCTCCTCCCCAAAAATGCAATCCATCAGCATGTCACTACAGGGGACATTATATATGACCTTACTGGATGCAAGGGCATGCCATCAATTCATGTAAAAGGGGGCTCGAAAGAAAAAAGAACTGGGTTGAACACATTAAAAATCTCCTGGGTGGTACTCCAACCACCTCAAAAGACCAGGAGCTACCTAAGATCCAGATCGCTGACACCCTTAACTTTAACATAGAACCCTTCTCCATACAAGTGATCCAAGCAGTAACCAGTTCCCTAGATGTCCAAACGTTACCAAGTTTCGACCATGTTCTTGTGCTCATCTGAAAAACCCCAATCTTCCATGACTTATTGCTGCACATCTGTAATCACACATTTCTGCATTGTGACCCCCCATCAGTATGTCAGAAGACTGGTATTACACCCCCACCAAAGAATCACTGCTCTGGTCACTCAAAAGGGCAGCCGCACTTATTTGCCTATATTATCATGAGAGCAAAACTGTGTACATTAACACAACTGAAAGCCTCCGAGAGGCTCCAGAGCAAACATCAACAGGGTTTATGACTTTCAATATCTGGGAATACTTTGAAGTCCAGAAATCACTAGCTTGGATGATTTGTAACAAGCTTTAAAAGGTCTGGCATTAAAACCTACCGAATGAATACGAAGTTTTCCTCTTCTGGTAACCAGTTGAACCAGTCCTTCTTTATGGGGCAGGGACCTGGACCCTAACACAAACAATGCAAAAGAGGCTGGACGGGAAATACACGAACCTCCTTCACCAGGCACAGAATATTCACTTGTTGGGACATCCAACAAAAGAGAGGATTTATGGAAATCTACCCCATGTATCATACACACAAAAGCAACATCGCCTCCGGTTCACTGGCCACTGCCAAAGAGCAGAGAACGAAGTTATATCCTCCCGCCTGCTCTGGAACATGAACCTCTCCATTTGCAGCAGAAAGACGACCTTCCCCAAATGCCAGCCAGGCATTCGGGGATCAAAATGGAAGAGCTGAGCTGATGAAAGGACGCGCTGTATGGCATTCTATTGTTGCTGACTTCCTACTGGATGTCAAAGGATGATGATATAAACGTCATGAAATGTATACTTGTAAATGGGTGTGGCCCTGATTTTGAGTTCCTCTATTTACAATGCTGGCTTTCCAAGCAATTATGCAAAAAATGGTGGTGGGCAGTGCTAATAATGCTGATACATTATTAGCAGTTTTTCCCTAAAGTAATTTTGGCAAGAAAATAATAAAATAGAAATTCAGAAATTTAATATCTAAATTATGCATCCTCTATAATACCCTCTTAGTTATACATCCTCTATCAACTGCGGTGTTATCATAGCGTTAACTGGCATCTCAATACAAATTTCTATCCCTTTGAGATGCCTCCATCGTCACCACGCTAATACTCAGCCGGATTCAATAGTGCATGTAGTGAGGAACAATTGAAAGTTGTGTCATATTTTCCTTTGTTTGTGATGCAATGCCTGTTGTGAAATATGTTAATAACAACGTTGTGCTATTCATTACTTCGACTTATTAGTGTGTCAGCTAGAACCATTTCAAATAATGAATGAAAGAACCAAACCAAAGCGAGCTATCAATTTATCAACACTTTATTGAAAACCAAGTTGCATAAAATTCTGATGACTTTCGGGGATTTCAGACCACCACTATTCTGCAAAGGAAAATGTTTTTGCTCGTTACCATGAAGAAACTGTCATTAGAATAATTTTAAACATTGGTAAGATCTGAGTGTTAAGTCGTGCTAACAGCAATAAATCATAGTCTCGCTTGTAAGAGTGGTCATAAAATCGTAGTGTAATTATGATTTAAGGGCGTTTTGCGCCACTGTTGATTTACCATTTTCATAAAATCTAGCAATAACCCAAACCAATGCACATAATTATATTCTTTGCAAAAATCTTTTCGTTAATTTGAAAAATTGTTTCCTATAGCACAAAAACTGACCTTTTAAATTCGTTACCTTGAGAACAATTTAGCAACTACACAATCACTAACTAGAGCCTCATATTTTTTTCTTGTTAACATATCGTCAAGCATGGTTCTTGAGAATGATATTTACTATCTAAGTATCAAGCAACACTGTTTACATTTTTACAAGTTGTAGAAAGAAAAGTGATAAGTACTCGGATTATAATAAAATTTGACTATAAAGAAGCTTAATCGGTTTTGCCAAAATGGGTGTAACCACAAACATTTAAGTTGTAGTGCAGAAAAAGTTTCGTCGCATTGGGAACTTATTTTGCCTCCCAGGGGCCTATGTTTGCAACGGTCAGACTTTGTGCTGCATCCTCCCCTGATGACAATTAAGTAAAATACACTTTTGATAGGACTTATCATATCCTACAGTAATAAATAATGTCAACATCTGTGTCAGTGTCACTCCCTTCTTAATATTGAGCATCCACTTCCGAGTCTCTTGTCTTCACCTGCTACTTCTCCGATCCCAGATGCTAGAATTTATCATGGTCACAAGCCGTTCCAGTCTCCACGTTAGAATAAGAGAACTAATTGTTTAGGAATCACTTGCCTATACAAAATCATAGCACCAATCAACACCTGTTGATTAATTGGTTCTTTAAAAGGAATCTCTGAAGTGAATTTCAGTGTTATATCCGGCTCGTTCACACTAAAGCAAGAACATGGAAAACACTAATCCACTGTTCTTGTATCTTAAAAAGGCAGTTTACGTTGTCTGATTGGTATAGTACAGATGTCAAGTTTTGAAACATGAAAAATTGTCAGATTTTGATGTGATTACGATGACGACCCCATGCGTCTTCTTGAGAGATGCGGTTGTTCCTTCGGCAATTGGGCATCTTCCTCCCAGAATTTTGCTTCTGAGGTATTGCTTGTTGCGGCCTCGCTTTAGCTCTAACAAGTTAGTGTGATAGATGAGCAGATAGTCTGCTATGGCGTGAGTTATTTTCAATTCCTGTTCTAGGAACGTACTTATAGTTACCGTTGATGCGAAATTAATTTATTTAATTGTAGGGAAAGAATAATAGCACGCATCCTACATTGCTATGGTCGGCGTTACGAAAGGAATTCCCAGATAACATCAGTTGTACATTGGTAAGGAGGGACATGCTCCACGCTAGTCCACAAACGTAACTATAACAGCATTAGCTGTGGGTTTGATCTCATTTACGTAAAGTAGAAAGCCGACAGTCATGAATACGATTAGTCCTCACGTTGCAACTTTTCGAGGAAAGCTGTTTACTTATAGCCATGGGTCAAAACGTTGGGTTACTAACTTCCCTCTCTCAAGCGCAAGCAACATGACTGCAAGTAGAAGAGGCTGCTCACATGTAACTTCACCTGGCAATGAACGTGGTCGCAGAGGAGCTTTCAGAAAAATTAGAGAATTTTGGCGCGGTCCAACGTTTAAATATTGGTTTATTGGAGGCACTGCGTTTTCAGGATGGTTGGCTTACTACAGTTTGAAAGCTTATAAGAAAACTCGCATAGAAGTCAACCTTCCACCCTCACTTCCTTCTCACTACCTCGTGACACGAGAGGGAGACTTGCAGTCAATTGATGCTTTTCTTAAATCTACAAGCCGAGTTGGTGGTAGAATAAGAGTTGCAGCTATCCAGGGACCAACAGGTTTTGGCAAGAGTCTCTTAGCTTATAACTTTGCTAAAAGAGAAATAGCAAACAGTGATAAGTTCAAGTTTAGCCTCCCAAAGTCACGCGTTGCTGCATTTCTTAATGCTAGTTCAATGGACACTTTTTTACCTTGTTTAAAAGCATTTGGATCAAAGTTGAATATAAAGAACAGTGATATACGAGAAACATGTTCAGAGAGAGAATTCTCTGAATTGCCTTTTCATGAAAAGTGTGATGTGCTGCTTGGGCTTATCCAAGATAGACTTAAAAAGCACCCAAACTGGGTAATTGTAATTGACAATTTACTAAGCACAACACCACAAGAAATCAGGTCCATTGTTGCTGCATGGTTTCTTGATGATGAAAAAGGTAGTGAATGGAGTAATGGGACTTTGCTACTTACAGATGATGACAATCAGACTAGGAGTGACTACAAAGAGAAGGCTTTTAAAATGAAAGGGTAGGTTGTTTCTGCTTTAAACAATTCACAACAGTGAAGGTTATTTTGGTAGTGTGTCATGTAGGTAGTATTTGGAAGCATTGAAGAGAATGCTTGCCCAGTAACTGCAGGACTTTTAAGGACAACCAAAGGTTTGGTAGAGGATGACCTGGCGTGAAGTATTTTAACAGTATTTAAAAGAAAGGGAAGTCAGTAAGAACTCTGGCACATGCAGGCATGGGTGATAGTGTTATACTGAACAGGGATGCATAACTCACCAAGGGTCCTCAAATTAAAATACTTCTCCAGATAATCAAAAATTAAAGTGAATTGTAATTATAAATTAATTCTATTCACATAATCATTACAATGCACATATAAAAGCTTTTTAAATGAAGACATTATTTCAAGTCACTGAAGTTTGGTGCTTTGAATTTCATTTTCAATTTTCACAAGAAAGGGGCCATGCAACTTCAGATTTTATGTCTTATTCTTCTTAATTTTGAAACATGTTCACTCTCTGCATCAGATTGATGTTATCATGGATAGATGTATCAGAAGTGTACACATTTGAAAAGTTGTAGTTACACTAAAATTATTCAGAATCAACAGCATATTATTTCTATGCTTGTAGTTTGGGATGGGCATTGTGCTCCACTCTGTTCTTGTCCTTTAACAGTTTTACAACTCCTGAAAGTTGCAATAGTTCAAAATTGTTAAAGTATCATTCCATTAATTTATTAGCTGCTCTTCAGATACAATCCTGGCTGAGCTTTATTAAGTTGGAAAAAAGCCAAACGTGTGCTAAGTATCCTTGTTTCGTTATATATAATATGCAGAGGATAATTTGTCAGTGACTACTAGCAACACTAAATTTTAAAATGTTTTTGAACTGGAAATACTGTTTCAACTGATGAACTCTCTTTATTAATCTGACTTTGTCTCCTCGGTGGTCACTTAAAAGATGGTTTGTACTCCCTGACTGCATGTTTGAGCATTCTTTCTTTTTGCCAGTCAAATTTAGACCCCTGGCCATTGACATTTCCAAGACTGCTGATACTGCTGAACCCAGAAGCAGTTGTGTCTCTTAAAGGATCAAAGTAGTTCTAAGAAATCTTCCTGAAATTAACCTAAATTAAAGCAAGATGGTCAATAGTTGCAATGTTTAACATGTTGTAAATAAGCAGGTTGCATCATGAAGTGTGTAGCAATCAATTCCAAAGCAAGTGTACAACATTAGCAATAACTTAGGTAATAAGTAAACAAAATTGATTAAAGGAAGGACACTGCAATAGTCACATTCCTGAATTAACAACAAGAAGGACTCTGAGACAGTTGCAATAGCTTTGAATGAGTTAGTACAATGTCTAATTATCCCATACACACTACACTGCTGACAGTCATCTTCTAGTCTCATTTGGTGTAACATAGAATGATTATTTTAACTTTAAAATGGAATACAATGTTTTCCATACACTTTTTGAGGCTCTCATATCTCTTGGCTTCAGCCCCGTTAGCCTCCCTCCTTGTACTTGCCACTGATATTTACTATAGATGTGACAATGATAAAGGAGAAGAAAAAAGAAAGAAAGAAAAAGGACATTTCATCCCCAGTTAACACTAGGACACATTTTTTTCGAAGCTTAAAAGATTCCAATCAGAGCAACTTAGTGAATTCCGCCCATAGATACTCTGAAGGATGTAAAACATGATAAAGCATCAGTTTTGAAACTCATCTTACAGAGTTTGAATTCTTGTCTAATCACAGAGTCACATCATCATCACCAATCTGAAGGTCCTCTTCGTGAAAAGGGTGCCATGCTCCGGCATATCCAAGTTTCTCAATGGCTGTTTTCCAGAGTCACATCAATTGCTGTCTGTATAACTTTGTGGTAGCATGGACATTCATGCCATAACAGTACACTTGACATGGCAATTTCAACTCAACATAGCCAGAAACCTCTGCTGTACTTGGTTTAAAAAGGAACGGTGATGTTCTTAACAGATGTATTGTTATTCTCGTACCTGGAGCCTTCTTATTTAAGACAAGCTAAGAAGGAAGAAGGAAAATTACCTACAGGATAGAAGTCAGTTACAAGGTTAGTTTTGCCCTAAGCTAAAAATTAATGAAAAGGTTGGGTGATATTGTATCTAGTAGATAGCTATTAAGCAAAAGAAGTCTTTGTCGGTTGGGTTGGACATTGAGAGATATGTCACTTCTCTTTTTGTTTGAACAGGTTAAATTCATCTGATGCAGAGGAGTTAATGAAAGAGATGGTTAACCTCTCAG
The DNA here is from genome assembly GCA_024741275.1 of Chironex yamaguchii. Classification (NCBI taxonomy): domain Eukaryota; kingdom Metazoa; phylum Cnidaria; class Cubozoa; order Chirodropida; family Chirodropidae; genus Chironex; species Chironex yamaguchii. Next base: position 5,503 of record JANTCA010026007.1, on the reverse strand, counting down.
ACAATGTCCTGATAGAATCTTCATGGCTTCCAAAGCTTTTTACCCTTGCTCATGGCAATGCATTAGCTCTGACATGTGCAAGCATAGTACTTAAGCATAGACTACAGGAGCAGCCACTAGGGTCAGTGGATAGCCAGATTCAATTGCTCTGTAGAGAAGTTGAAAAACATGTGAGGAATGTAATGAACAGCAGTGGTTTGGCTACAGTCACCCAGGCCAATCAAGAAAGTAGAGTGCTTGTCACAGTAGAGGTCTTAATTGCTATGGCCTGGAATGTAATGAAGACCAAAAATCCATATGTTGTGCATTGCATTGATTTACTCAGTAACTGTCGACCAGGGTTGCCCATTCCAGCACTATTAGTATCAAGACACTTGAAGAATCCAAGCTTTCAGCTCCTACCTATTCAGCCTGGTAGTGTTTCCCCAGGCTTGAACCAGATTTTTAACAAGAACAAAGGACAGGACAGTGAAACAGAATTAGAACCAATTGGGAGACCATTGTCTAATCGAAGGATTGTAAATTGGTTATACTCCATTGAGGATTGGTTCAAAGAGACATGGCAAGTGATGAGAGAACTGTATGATCTATACAAAGGCACTATTGATATTCCTGAAGAAGATGATGGTCTTGCATTTTTACGTGAGTGTGAACTGGTGTTAACAAAGATATCAGAACCTGGAGGTAAGTTGATATTTAATAAGAGATGACAGTACTGTTTCCCTTTTGTACTTGTTTACAAACTGAATTACCATATTTTCTTGAAGGTGTGGCTTCGCAGTGAGCAATTCCTTCAGTGAGTGCCTCCCTCTAATAAAAATCCTCTATTGATAACCCTCTTGACGATAAACTTTGAAATATGCATTCCCCTCAAATGTGTTTATTATCTCGATAGAATAAAATAGAATGGACGGGGAAGTTCCTTCCTTTTCTTTAATTTTTATTGAAATTTTAAATGATCAACTGCTCAAATGGGTACATTTTTTTAAAGATGGACATTAATGTAACAACTTGGGTGCTTCTTTCAGGATATGCTGATAATACCACTATATAGAGTGGTTTTTGTTATCTCGGAAAATACTCAAACAATCTTACTTCTAATCTTTCATTTAGATACAGGAGCTGATTACTGGTGTGACAAGTTATAATTTTATGGGTTGGTTTTTAACCATATAGCCTGTCTACCTTTTCCTACCTGTAGTCATGGTTGTGATACCAAGCTCATTTTATGGAAACTTTCAGTCGCAGTTTATATATCCGCTAATATTCATTACATGGTACCATGTGTTGTCATTGATAGGTCAAGTGATTCCCAGGGAAATGTTTTAAATTGCGTTTTCCGGTCTTCTCACTCATGTCCAATCATTGAATCAGCATTGTGCTAGTACTTGATGTTGATATTGTTTAAATTACTTAATCTGTCTTTATAATGTATTAGTACTGTTCTAATCTTGTTTCTGATGCAGGTGTCAAGTCCTTCCAGCTTCACCCATGTGTTTATATGGTAGCCAGGCAAAATCTTCTTTCTTATACAGCTCCTTTGCTGGAAAATACACATTTAGCATCAGAACAATGGAAGTACACCCAGTTACCATGGTATAAGAAGATGCAGCCATTTGATCCTACCCTAGCCATTCAGCAATTTCGAAACAAACTTGGTGTTCAACCAGAACACATCAGTATTCTACCTACCATGCTTAAAGCTTACAGTGCACCGTTGTTGGATCTTGGGCCACTGCTTGTCGACAAGAATCAAATGCTTCGTTGTAATTTCGAAAGTGATGGTGTCATTGGGAGGTTCTTGCATGTTCAGGCACATCTGGGAAGAGTTTTATCATCGTTTGCGGATACATGTCATGTATCTCCTGAGACCCTGCCGGGTAAAACAACATCCAAATTTATGGCATCACACTTAGAATACATAATTCAATCTCATCCATGGGAATTCATTCGGATTACATCACAAATAAGTAGCTTACAATCATTAGCTCATGTTTCACTTACAGTTGACAAAGACGTTCAAACCACGAGGTCATTATACCTATCTGTATTAGAACTCCAGCAAAAAGTCACCCCGGAGGGAAGCCTGGACACTGCACATACTCTCATGCAGATTGCGAATTTGGAGACTCTATCAGATGGTCATGAGAAAGCTAAGGAACTGCTGGAGCAGGCTGTTGAAACATATGAAAGTCATCGGAAAAAGGTCGGCGAATATCAAAGACCATATGAATTCGGAAGATGCCTTGCACTATTAGGTGTCGTCTGTGGATCTCTTGGAGAAAAGCAGCGAAGCAAGGAGTTGATAGAAAGAGGTTTGATGTTGCAACAAGTTGGAGCACCAGATATGTCAGATCCACAAAAGGGCAAGAAATTTGGTGCAGAGTTTGCAGTGTCTTTGACTGACTTAGGGCATGCGTACATAGCAATTGGTCTTCCTTTGTATGGCAGGAAGATACTAGATCTTGCATTGGCAGCTCATAAGAATATTCATGGGGAAACGCACCCGGAGGTATCAAGGACATTAACACTGTTGAGTGTCGCTCATTTAATGCAAGGGCATAATGAAGAAAGTAGGAAACTGCGTCGTGAGGCTGGCAAGATCAATGCAGGCATCGAGGGCTTGCCATTGTATTAAACTCGGTTCGTGTGACGTCAGATTTTGAAACCGTTAAAGGCTCCGTGTTTGTTTATGAAAACAGCCAAATTCATCAAAAGGCGACAACATTAACTGGAACCTGTAATATTCATTAAGAATCGATGACCTCATTGTTACGGTAAAACGAATTAAATTGAACTATACCAGTTTTGAGAAAGCATTCACGTTGTCTCTGAGTTCGAATAATTCTACGTTTCCATGAAAATCAAAGTAATATTATGGACTAATTGGTGTATATTGTTTGCGAAGTTTTTATTTCTGTACAAAAGTGAAACAATGATTTATTCTTACAAACAACTTCAATTCCATTATCAATCATAGATCAGGATTCTAAAAATCAAATTCAGAGGTTGTCAAGTACTGCATTGTATTATATAATCAATATAAGATGACATCAAACAACACGGACATACTTGTGAGCAATTGGCATGTTTTGCCAATTAGTCTTTCTGTTTACGTGAAAAGGAGGAAAAAGCCATAAATCGTAACTTTGCGGCCTATGTTGAGGATTGGATACGGAGTTATGCTAGGAGAGAACATCTCAGTTTTGATGTTAATTGTTTTGTTCTTCGGAAATGAGGATTTCACGTCAATGCCGTGCGTTTAAAAAAACAAATTGTCAGTCTTGTGTAAACCTGTACAACACACAACATGGGCAGTGAAAATTCTGACGTATTCTTGACTATGCTGTTGCTTTTTATACAAGACCACTAGAAGCCGGAGCAAAGTTTCCACCGTACTGCCCAAGCCACTTGGTAAAGGAAATAAACTGGCAAATGGTACACCGAGTCAGTGTGTATTGGTATCAGCATGCTTACCAGTTCTGCCATTTTAGCAGCCAAATTGAAATGACAATATCAGCATTTGTTTTGGGCTGCATTTTCTAAAGCCTGTATCTTATTCATCTCTGGGAGCCAATCATCGTTTGCTTTACCACCGCAGATCATCCTGTGTGTAATTTAATTCTGCAATATTTGGCACAAGCAGAGATAATGTTTAACTCATCAAATAGCAAGGCCAGTGTACTTCTTCAGCAAATTAAGCGGCCAGTGGAAATGTCAGTTGATTTATGCAATTGTTTATAGTGAAGTTATCAATAAGTTAGGCAAGGCCTAAATCGTTTTAATAAAGTTATGTACCTTAAATAGAACATAAAAAAGCACCGAACGTAAACAGCACCACAGCCTTGACTACCAAAGCCTTATTCAAACCTAAAGATTTCACTTTTTTAACTTATTTTACTTAGATCGACTAAACGTCAAAGGAGTAAATAATACCAAAGTTTTTTCTTGTTTGTTTAAAGTTAAGCTCTATTGCTACTATATTCACAAGCCAAAGAAAAAATCAGAAAAAACTTTCACAGAAAAACGGGAGTATTTATGCCAAAGAAAATGAATTGACTTCAACTATGAATAGTTAAGAAGTAAAGAACTGTCTAGCGAAATAAAATACGTCATTTGTTTATTTTAGTATGTCAACCTATACATTTTGAATGGGAACGATCAACCTGGTATTCAGGAATCTAAGTCACAATTTACAATTTTAGGAGGTTGATTTTAGTGCAACATTTTGTTGCCTTTGAAACCATAGTTATTGGTTGTTAATAAATATTTGCTAGTGCTCATAAGTTGCCTTCAGTTTCTACTTTCTAATGCTGGTAACTAGCATTTTGTTTATTACCAAGGACCAAGAAAACTTATTTTATTTTAGGAACTTTTGGGCATTACCCACAAAAAGGGTGTGGCATGCGATACTTGTCAACGTGTGCATAGGTTAGATTTTCGTCTGCATCCGCTCCTGGACATAGACTTCGCACATTCACTAAACTGCTATAAACATATGTTTTCATGACTATTATTACATTATTTAGGAATCCAGGATATATCTCCTTTCACATTTTGAATGCTAGAATAGGCCAAGTCGCCTTTTTACTTCATTTAATTCTGATCATATTGTTCAAGAAAATGTAACGATCTCTACAATTGATCATTACAAGTTTCTACGAATTCTTTATACCCGAAATTCTCGAGGACCAATCATCATCATCTCGAGGCTGCTACTGCAACATCTCGAGCAGAACCAATCATTGATAAAATAGGCCTAAGTAGAGTATTGTTCTTATGTGAAGACATTGTTTGTAGAATTTTTGGAGAAAAGATCACTGATTTTGCAATCCAAAAATCTCTAAGGCCTCAAAAATGTCCTGTATACTTATAAGTTCCTTGGCTAGGCAATGTTTCTATCCACATAGAAACACATTAAAAAAGCTGTAGTTAAGTGTTTCTCTGCTGTCTATCCAAGAATTGTTTTCACAACTAGGAAGGTCCAGCCATCCATTCACAAAGACTCTGTACCTACCAGACAAAAAAGCTTAGTATATGAATTTCTGTGCCGACTGAACCTTGGTATGTAGGTCGCACTTCTCAAAGATTGGATGACAAGATCAAACAACATGTTCCAGCCACTCTGCGCCAAGTATCAATTCCTCCTAGAGAACAGTCATCTCGCGCTTACAAAGTGAAAATGAGTACCAAAACATGCGATTCTGTCATAGGCCAACATTTACTAGAAAATTCACAATGCGCCAAAATGTATAAGGACGAGAATTTTCGGATAAATAGCACAACTAGATCATCCTTTCATCTTTGTGTATTGGAGTCTGTCTACATTAAAACAAGAAAACCAGTACTCTGTAGGCAGAAAGTGTTGAAAAGTACAGTGCAATGAACAAATGTTTCCTTAAACTCTCTCCTTGTAGCCTTGCAATGGATTAAACGCAGTAAAGACAATAACTAGATTGTTAAACTTTATATCACACTTGAACGTTTAATACACTAGGAATAC
>JANTCA010025996.1:0-22614 GCA_024741275.1 Chironex yamaguchii | reverse complement strand
AAATTATTATTATTATTATTATTATTATTATTATTATTATTATTATTATTATTATTATTATTATTATTATTATTATTGTGCCATGAAAGAGAGCAGTCATGTTCTCTGCTGGCTCTCAAGTTTTCATGTTGTATAGCATATATGTGCCAAATTTTACTGAGTTATGTTACTTTTACTCTGGATTCGACAACGTGTTCCATTGACCATTGGTCAAACTGAAGAACCAAAAAGGCTATAACTTGTTCTCAATCTAATTCATGTTGTGGTACTATATCATCATATATAATAATATACCTCACGAAGCTTACTCCGCTCTCCTTTTGTCACTCTCTATCCATGACAAAATGACTTATCGCACGCTTTAGTCCTTGAAACTTCTTAACCACAGGAAGAAATTTGATAATTATACATGCTTATCGTTGATGCTACATGTATATTTATATCTTACCTGCTTGGATATCTAAGGTCCGTTGAAAATTCTCCCTCTGCATCGCTGTCATCCTCGACGTGATAATCGAGTTCCCATTCAAAAGACATTCTTCATCAAAACCAACTACAGGCTCGAATAGTAATATAACAAGAGGCTTCTGTCTGCTCTTACTACAAGTGAGGAGGCCAACATTACATATTCACATGTTCCATCAACACAAACATAGTATGAAAATAGATTTGCAGTAATCCTCGTTTTGAAGCTGAGCCTAAAAGGACATATCAGACGGCAAGTCATCCGAAAGTCAATACACAACGAGTCTCTGTTCCTGCTGTGAAAATATGCTCCAGGGCACACCTCAGTAGATTATATTTTGATCTAGTACGGTATTTAGATCAACGTGGAAGGAAAATACTTTGCGTCACAGGAAATTACTCTGTAGCTGCCATCGTCATCATTGATAATTGTCGTTACCGTTAATAGTCGTAACTGTAATTGTCATCATCGTTATCACGATCGTCATGATTATTCTTGACATTATTCTCGACATCATCGTTATTAAGACACGAGCCATCAATTAGCATCATCAGCAACATAATCATTGTTAAATATTTGTCGAGGGTGATATTCATCAATTCTATATAGTAATGATATTCATTCCTCGCTGTGTTTCGTAACAGTGACGTGAAGTGGAGAAAACTTCAAAATGATTTTCGAGAATTGTACTCTTTGTCGACTTAGTCAAAGCTCTGTTTATATTGTGTCTTCTGTCGCAACTTTTTCAACATTTCGGCACACTATTCCTATCTCTATATATCCAACAGAGGTTGGCGCAGGTGAGAGAGGTCCAGTCCAAAAGATAGACGTGTAGAAGGCGAACGAAATGAGCATAGCACTGAAAGTACGCCTTGAATAGTCTTTCGTGTGGTCAGTCGCACTCTATAACAGTGCGAGCTGGACCCTGAAGAAGGAAGATGAGAACAGGATCAACATTTGCGGACAGGCTCGGAGCTCAAGGGGGCCTACGGGGGCTAGGCCCCTCAAAATTTCAGAAACCAAACTTGTGCCCCCTCAAAAAACTGTATTTTCCGTTTCCTTCGATGTTTAGTCATTTGAAAATTTCCTAGCAAATCAATTTGAATCTGACCTGGATTAAAACCTAATACTAACAACGCCAAAGTGTCATCACTAGTGTCATCTTGTTGTCTTTCCTGTCCTATTTCTTGATTTGATTTGGATCAAATAAAATCATTTGACATGCAGTTGCTGTCCGGTGTTGTTGAAGATCAGATTTTGAGTTGAGAGTTTTGAAAATGGCAACATTGTTGAGTTATTTTGCCAAAGTAAGGAAATGGAATGATAAAGATGATGAGAGTAAGACGTCTTGAAAATTCTCGACTTTATGATGATGAGAGTAAGACGGTTGTCCCACCCAGTGATGATTCATCCATGGCAGAAAACGAGGGAAAAAGAAACACATCAACCCTACCTAAAACATTACCCAACGACGAAGTTTGGAACAAAACTGTGCTGCTGTAGTTCCGACTGGTTCAAGAAGTTTGAGTGGTTGGAGTACAATGAAGAACTAGCCTGCTTTCGTTTCCATGCTTATTTTTTGTGGCAAAGCTTTCAAAGAATACCTTCACACACATTGGATTTCATGGCTGATAACATCCAAGTGATAAGAAGAAGGGATTGTGTCGCCATAACAATTCCAGTATACACAAACAAGCAATGACCATTTATGAATAGGACAAACTTCAGAAGACACTGAATTGTGGCACTGTAGGCATCAAGTTTTGCATTCACAAGCAGTGAGTAAAAGCAGTTCCTGTTTGCTGTTTTTAATGTGACGAAGTTTTAGTGCAGCAGTCGCCTTCCCTTTCGTGGCTCATATGAGTCAGACATTGAAAAGGCTTACAGTTTGTTTTTTAGAACACTTTTACAACTCCTGTTCTCGTTGGAGCCAAAGTGGAGACAAATTCACGAAAACCTTAGAAAGAACGCCATATCTACTTCACATGACATATGGAACAAAGTGATTGAGACATAAGCCTTCCTGGTAAAGAAAGTTGATGAAGGCAGAAGGCATACATAAAGCAGAACATTTTACAATTACGGCAGACAAAAATGGGGTAGAGGTTCAGGGTTAGTTTGTCGTTATTTAAGTGCAAATGGGAAAGTAAAGGAGCATCGTCTCAACATGAAAGGAATACATGATCGGTCGGCTAAAGGTGTTTTTGGTTTTGTCAGTCTTTAGACCATCTCAATATATCGCCAGATGTTCTTGTGTCTCAATCTTTTGATGGGGTAGTGTGATGTGAAAATTACTCCATTTCTTGCTTTTTGTTATAGCTTGGAAAACAATAACAATCTGTGAACAATGAACAACCAATCGGAACAGTGAGTTACATTATAATTAACTTACCTTTCATAAGCATATACTTTTACTTACATAAGCATTGATATTACTCGGTTGTCATAATCATGGAAATAACTATTTTCTCGAGGCCATCCTCATCACAATCTTTTGGCTTACTTAATATTTGGTTGGAAAGTGACATTCAAATTTAACGGACTTTGAACGTTGTGGCAAATGGGGAAGGGCGTGACATCCAAAAACTTTTCGCATGGGTCGTTTTGGGAATCTCCCACCAGCTCCGGGCCTGCTTTTTAACTGGTGGTTATGGTGGAGAGCCCTACGTGTCAGCTGGATGTAACGAAAGACCAATAATTTATCACCCAATAAGTGGGTCCACTGATGTTTGAATGTAATGGATCGTAAAAATGTTTGAATTGGAAAATATTTGTCAATTATTTGACACTAATTTAAGAATTAAGACATACCAAGCTTGTGACACAAATGTAGTGAGGCAAAAAACAGAAGAACATATATAGAAATCTAGAACTAGACAAACCTGAACATTAGGAGACAAAGTGCAGGGAGCAATGACAAATGACATAAATGTGTGCAATTGCACAACAAAAGTTTGAAATTAAGATCTAAAAAGTGAAAAATAAGAAGAAAACGTTTTTGGAGCAAGCTGCAAAATTCAGGAGACGTAAGGGTCAGATTATCGCGAGCTTTGAACTACTATTCTAAAACAAAAACAGGATACACAAAATCTTCCTGTTTATCCTTTTCCTATTTCTCTTATTTTACGGTGCTAAGTTTCGAATTTCAAAAATTCCGTCACTGTCACCCATTTCATGCAATTCTGAAACTGCAATCAAGGAGCTCTTGCCATAATTAAAATGAACGAGGGAAAGGATCATGTAAACACATTCAAACTGCTCTTTTGATCTGTAGCCACAATAACAGCGGGTGCTTCATTTTATCAGTGTAGTACACCCAATGACAGTGAGCACCGAAGAAACAGCATGTCGAACTCTTGCTTGCGATGTGTCAGGCACAGGCAACGTCCGGCAGCCATTGTGAATTATGGCAACAAGACAGATTGAAAACTCACAATTTTATTGAAATATTAGTTATGGGCATATGCTCTGGGTCTCGACTAAGAACGGAATTGGATTCGACGTACAGGGGTTAAAAATGATATCGATAAGCGGCCAGGATAGGGTAGCAATCAGCGAGTTTCGTGATTTAACTTGGATGACAATACCAAGCTGTAGACGAATCAAGTGGTCTCCGATAATATAACAGACAAAACAGGCGTTTTAACTTGTATTCATTGACATCCGTATACTTTACTAATTGGAAAATTAGTTATGGCATAAGCATTTAAGATATAAAACTGAAATTTTCTAAGGTTAAAATGCGAAAAATAATAAACGGGGAATCAGAAAATGAGCATTCGAAATATTTTCGAAAACTAATAAGCAGGATGGGGATTATTATTAGAGACCCAAGAGTAGCTACTAGCTTTGTTCGTCATTCTAATACAGCTAGCCTGTGAAAGCGCGAGTGTAAGAAGAAGCGCTTTTTTCCATACTCTTGTTCAATACTTGTCAAAAATCACGTACTTTTTATGTTCATCTATTCCTTTAAAGATCATTGTTTACTCGTTAGGAATTTAAAATATTTTCTTAATAACCCATATTTCCCTCTGAATAATAACTTGATCATCCTAATTATGAACATACTATAGAAACGGTAGATTCCAGGATTGAATCATGTAAGTGAACTATCAAGTTAACATTGCTACGAAAGGCACTAGCACTTAAAAAATCTTGAAATTACCAAGTTCTCTTGTGATCTTAAATATTTGACAGTAGACAGGAAAAGTCCTCTCCCATTTATTGTTACTAAAGATTTCCAATCCTTCTATTTTAATCCAGCCCTCTTTTATTAATTTTAGAGATTTTAGAAGTCGTTCCAATAGGCCATAGATAGTATTCCTATGGAAACCGTTAGGCAGGAACAGTTTATAGAAAGCAATACTGTCTCTCGGAATTTCGTATCATCGGTGTTAAGAGTATAGTTCCAAGACAAAAGCTAGCAGCGTTTTTTGTTAAATACGAAACGTCTGTCCAGTTAAAGCCGTCAAGAAACTTATTGCAGGTATCTTGAAGAAATGCAAGACGTTATCTAAAGAAACGGATTCAAACATCATTTGTAAACTTTCATCATAGTTGGTGCAAACCAAGTTGCATTACCTTAAAAACTGTTTACAATTTCCCACCTCCAGGATTATTCCACTCCACGTATTATCAATCTTTCACCTCCCTCCCTCCTTCCCTCCCTCCCTCCAAAAAATCTTATTCACCAAATAATTTGTTACTAGGATATAAAGTTTTCTAAATGTCGGCAGTACTGGTCATTTATTCCTATTTAGCTCCCTCGAAGAGCTACACTTCTGTCACCATAACATAATTTGCCTCGTTTATCACAATGGAGATCACAAGAAGTTGTATATCTAGCACCTGTGGTGCTTTAATATCACTGAGTACGCGCATCCCGGGCGAGGGAATAACGCAGAACCACACTTTTAATGTTCCTTTCGACATGGATAGCGACCTTTGTCATTAAGAGCGAAAAATGAAACAAAAACTATATAATGATAAAATGAACTTGAAATGACCGTTGTGGTTGGACTGGCTGGGGGCATTTTGTATCGGATTCTGTCATTTAATATCGATGTAAACATACCTGGCTCAACCCTTCTTGTAGAAATCATCACAACATTTAAAATACACTACATTGCTATACCAACAAGGAACTGTGGACTTGGAGTTGCTCCGTAGCGATAGGTAACGAATTAGGAATGCACAATATTTGGTTCCCAGCGATAGCGAATGGGCATGTCTCTTCAATTCCTTTTTCATCTTTAAAACAGTCGCAACTATGAGTCAGTCCATTTCAATTTGATAACGTTAAGCTCACAAAATGCAGAAATGGCGACCTTGGATGAGATACGGATTGGAGAGAGCTTCTCCAAAAATACCTGAACAGACCAATATAGGTAAGATCAGCGAAAGACGATTATTAGCCTTAGAATTTGTGCTAAATTATTGAAGTTGCCAAAGCCGCCTCTGAAAGATTCACCCCGCCGACCTGACGCTGGATCATTCACTTACAACCTGAATTTCTCGGCGCTGCTCTGGTTGAGAGCTGTCATAATTAATTAAGACAGAGATCAAAAGTTATTACGTCGCGCAGCAGCAAATGGATTGCAAAATTCCATTATCTGATTAATATTTTGATGGCGCATGGCATTATCTTTGAGGTTATTGCTCCTAACACAAATTTGCCTGCGTTTAAATTAGTCAACGGCTCAACAGTAATAAAAGAACAAGTTCACGACAAACTTAAACATACACCTACACAAACGCCAGAGACACAAATAACTAAGTTATCAAAAGTAAACTCCAACTGGTCAAAAAATGCTTTTTAACCGTGCTAAAACTTAGCCGGCTTTCGTCTACGTTGGAAAAGCACTTATGCTATCATACAGTAAGCTATTATTACTATACTAGTTTATCATTCAATGCTATCCTATACTAGACAGAAGTATAATCTACCACACTAAATTGTCCTATACCACGCCATATCTTAACAAACTACACTACGCTATATTAGTATATGCATACGAGATCATTTCCCCAGCGTATTAGGGTCAAAAACCACAACCTTTTGAATTGTTTAAGATAACACCAAATTTTCAGTCGCAGCCATAGATTTACAATACACAACACAACTGATGTTTTGGCTGCGATATGAACTATGAACTATGAATTTCTCTAGTATACAATATTAATATAAGGGAAATGCTTGTTGTGTGCCGATCGATCAATGTATTTCTATCCTGACCACATTACTAGCTGCATGCTCGATATTAAGCGTGGCTAATCCTCTCACATTCCCTCGCTAATGCTCACTGTTTGCAGCGGAGGCAACTCAAAATCCCAACCTCTACCCGACTTGTAATGCGAGATACATATTAATATCATAGTATTAACAACGCAGAGGAAATTTAGCCCAGTCAGACCTTGGTTTGGAAGTTGACATAATCATTCCTTTCACACATCAGTCTTCATACAAGACATCTTGCCACAATCTACAGCGTCAATAAATTCACGGTAAACTCTAAAACAAAATGTGATAAATATACCTATAACCTGAATGACTAACAAAAAACTGAGTAGTTGTAGAAATATCAAATCAATTTTGCTGGCAGAGCACTATCGTCCATATGAATAAACAGTTTGCCAGCCACTCCGCTGCACACCACAGTTGACAAAAACTGAACATAAAGGAACGCAATTGAAGAAATTGGGATCTCTTGCAAATGTGTCAGCAAAAACAAAAATAAAATGAGACTGACGGTCATCGCCATCCTAATAGTGTGCTACCAATCGCAGTATATTTTAAATAAGGATGAAATCCTTATCTAAAATGATCTAAACAAGGGCTTTGCTTTACTGCGAGTAGCGAATAACCAGAAGTAACAACCTGAGGAAACGGGCATAATCTTACAGGTAGCAAAATTTGAAGCGAATGCCTCGTTTCGTTTGCTACTATCGAGTTACATAACGTGCAGCACATGACCAAAGCTCAATGCTTGGTGTAAGTTGCTCAAAGCATAAATAACAACAATTAGTTCAAATGGAATCCTCTTTCCTTTGTGGCTGCTAACAGTTTCTCCTTCAAAACTTCTTCCGAGGAGTAATCCGGCAATTTCAAGTAATGAACGCAAGTATTAACAGACGGGTAACTTCCGTCCCCTTCTCCAGACTTCCTGACGACTGTTAATCGTGGATGTAAATTCGCAAGTCCTCCAGGGGGTAAAGACGAACATCCAGTAGCAAACTGTAAAAACGACTAAAGGAAGCAAGCAAGAGCATACGTATAAAGTATACTAGCAATAAACCATTACATATGTCTTTGAAACAAACAACCTACTCTTTATAACTACACATTTGTCAGGACATGAACCTCGAGTTTATCGGGAAAAGTCTCAAGAGATGCTTCTCTTGCGGCAGGACAACTAAAGCGACAAGCAAGATTTTCAACCTACTCTTGCACACACTACCGACGATTCGTTGATACATTATACCAAAAAAGTTGCTGCTACGACCTAATAAGGGTTAAAACCAATGAAATGCCTATAATAGTAGCACGCAGGATAACTCTATACACAAAAGTCAGCTCAGCTCTTAACGTTAGCAATATAAGATATAACGCGATTGTCTACGTAGACAGACGAACTGCTATAATACCAGGGATGGTCACCTTCCTCTGGTAGTAACTTGTAGTAAGCTTACAAACCTTGCCTAGATGCACTATTTTACCACTACAAATGTGAAAGATAATAAGGAAATGGGTTGCAAAACCATCATCCATGCCCACTGATGGGAACACAGTTCAGCTCTGGACTAATACTAAATTCGAGTGCATATTTTACTTTGTCTGTTCCTGATAAACATGCAAGCAATATCGTGGACACAAACCTACCTTGCGCTCCTCCCCATTCATATCCATAAGAACATTAACAAGCCGAAGGAAGCCGGGACTCTCCTTCGAATACCCAAATTTTGGTTCCGTATAATTAAGCAGGTCTTCTCGGGTCCACTTTGGAGTCTGCTCTCCGCTAAGCATTAACTGAACCTCGCGAGGGCTGAATGCGTACAGTTTCTCGATAGGGAAGACGCGACAGAAGCCAGCTGCCAAAACATTAATCGAAAAATGATACAAGTAATTCAATTAGCTACGAGAAAAAAGTATACTAAGTGGCAAAGAAAGAGCGAGTACGATAAAGGAAACATGTCACATCGGCAAAGAAAGAGCGTAGAGTGAAGACACTAGCTGGATAACACAAAATTCTCGAGAAAACTTTACAGTGTCTTTCTTGTCCTGCTCTTTCAAATGAATTTCTTGTCTGATCGAAGTTTGGAATCTGCTAATGGTCAACAAGATAGTACGATCTACAACTGAAATCAATTTCCATAGCAGACAAAGAAACTTATCCTGCCGAAGCGCAGTCGTCTCCAGTACACTATGAAATGTTGCTCTTACCAAGTAGAGATTCAAAACGACGGTCCAGATCAGTAGTTTCGATTAACCATTGCAAACAGGACAAGGTGTGGCAAACAACAGTTTATAAGTAAGGGGTTTCACACCCACAGTGAGTGACAGTATGGCACGCACAACTTCGCAATAAATCTGGGCATGTACAGGGCAATGCCAGAGAAAAATGACATAAACCATAGTCATCACATGGTCATTCTTTGGGGCAAATTTTTCATTGTTAATTTAGTATGGTTTCTATTTGTTAAGACCAGCACGGATACAAGATAAAGGTTTTCATTTGCAAAACTAAGTACTGTTAAGGGTCTCCTAAGGTCCTTAACAAGAACAGACGTGTTCAATCTCATAGATGAACAGTTCCTTATCATAATATTTCACTGCAATCAAGCACATGTCTACAGAGCAACGTATATGCCTGTCCAAAGATTAGAACTGCTTGTTCAGGACAGCATCGGCTTGAATAAAGTACTTGTGAATTCGACTCAAAGTGCCACGTACAATAACTTCAACTAGACTTTAACTTACATCTGAATGCTTCCAGCTGTCTCCGAACTCCGTAGTTTAAACAGAAGTCAGTCATAAGGTCAACATATTCCTCTACATTGTCGATTGTCAAACCCTTCAAGAAACCAAAGAAGAAAACTAATAACAGGCCAGATTCACAAAATCAAAGTCTATCAAAAAATAAAAATTCAGCCTGAAAAACTTTCTGTCAACCTGACGTAAAATGTTATCTTACAAAAATCAACGCTACATTCGCTTCACGGTTTTCTGCTCTTAAATAAAACCACTGTGAAAATAACTACTCATGACTGGCGACTTTATTACTCCGGATAGTAGCACATGTGCTGTTAAGCGGATTGTAGGCAATTTGCGACCTTTTAGGAACTGAATTTGCAATTTTAACGGAGCTTGCGCTTTTAAGTGAAACACCACGCGCTCTAACATAGGACATTTCATATGTAGGTTTGGACAATCGTAAAATGGTGCGTCAGAACAGTACTCGTGTTTTTCACATGTCATTTGATCATGGACCTACTACAAAGCCAAATTAACTAAAATTTCCAACTAGTGACTTGTTTTATTCGGCGTCTTCTCCAGCATTCGTTTCACCGTAAAAGAACACAAGAGTCGAACTACTCAAGTGCAACAGTAAATAAATGAATTCAACGAACGACAAAACCCCAAATAGCGATAACCGTTTACTTATTGACTTAATCACCTTTTAGCTAATACATTTTCTGTGTTCCGAAGCAAAAATTGGTTCGAGTTGAACACGTTATCATGTGTACAATTTGCTTTCTGTGACAGCCCACTACGTTGTTATTCCAATAGCGCATGTGCTGCTAAATAGGGTAAGCTACTACCCGAAATAATGGGGTACTACAGTTGTATCATCGACGACCTTTTGTAAGACAGAATACATAACAGTGACCACTCATGGTAGCAATAAAGAGAACTACAGACAAGCAAAGTGTCCAAATGATGTCTGAATGAATTATCACAGTAAGTTTATTGATCAAACAATTACCTCATGGCATCCATTGACCTTCAGTTCTGCTGTTGAAAAGCCGTACGATTTTGATGGTGGTATATATTGGAATGTAAGGCTGTAAAAGTGATATTCCAAATATTCATAATCGATAAAGTAAAGATAGTATAGATACATTGGGCACGCAATCCGTGCAAAGGAGCTGCCCAAGAGATTGTTACAGGGCAAGGTGGAGGGCGAAAGAGCGAGAGGGTGACCGAGGCTGACATGGCTGGGGAACATCAAGGACTGGATGAAAATGGACTTAACAGAGTGCAAAAGAAAGGCAGAGAATAGAAAGAAGTGGCGACATCTGACAGCAAATGCCCAGACTGGGTCACGCTACATTAGATAGATAGAAAGATAGTATGCATAAGTATACCCAAACGTAACAGTGTGAGTAAAAGACGAAGAAGTACAGGTACAAGTAGGCATTGGTGCAATCATGAGCATAAGCTAAAGTGTAAATCCAGGTACAAATACTAGCACAAGTAAAAGTATAAGTCAAGGTCACAGCTATGCGTAAAGTTTAAGTACAACTACGTGTATCAGTATAAACAGAAATATAAATACAGGCATACGCATAGCAGCATCTGCACCTTTCAATTTCTGTATTGCAATTCAAACCAAAAAAATAAAGAAATCTTTCATAAACAATATTAGACGTAAAGGAGAAGTCAAAATACCTACCCCAAGTCTTCTAGATGACAGCTATGACCATGTTCCGTCTCAAAAAGTAATTCGTGAATTCTTTGGTTCCTCTCTTCCTCGTTGAGGCTGGTATCACTTAGAATATTTGCTCGGGTCTTTACTAAAGGTCTCAATTCTTTGACAAAGCGATAAATATTTGGGTGAATCATCTCCAAATCAAAGTCATTAAAAACCACCCGATTTGAATTAGAAGATACTCTCTCGAGTTCTGAACGCTTTGCGTTTGATGTTGAACACTCGTCTCGCTCCGCATTCTCGATGTCTTGGGGCTGCGAAAACACAGTTCCTCGACCACAAAGTAATTTAAAGAACGGCTCCGCCAAAGGAATATCGACCAGCCGATTGTCCTGTAAACATTTGGCCAAAAAGATCCCTAGAAAGTGGAAAGTTTGGGCGACTTCGTCAAGTTTTGAGTCATCTTGTGGGTATGGTGCAGGAAACAGTCCATTCGGATGATGAACATAAAGATCGGTACCGGAATTTGCACCAGACGTTCCCTGTTAAAAAACAAAACAGTTAGTGATATTAACAGTGTTGTACCAACAAACAGTTATTGTTAACCTTTGATGCCAAGAATAAAAGAGGTTGTCTGGTAAGGTGTCAGTTTCTTACGGCAAACGCATTAAAGAGATTTCACAACGACTTCTGTATGAAAGCGAGTATTGATCCATCACATTTGAATATAAAAGAGCATGTTCTCAATAACTCATCAGTCAGAATTAACATAAAATAAAATTTGTTCTACGTCAAGGCACGTTCTTTGGTTATTCTATTGCGCAGGGCAATCTTTTTGGACAATGGATATACTTTTGCACACTCAAATTTACACTTACAGGGAACTGAACAACATCATGAGCGTTCCAAGTAACTAAATCTCTACTTCCAACAATTCACACAAAACCCTTACATCACAATACTGAGGACAAAATTTCCTTCTTTGAGATCTAGACACTATTCTGATGTATTTCAGGAACATCTAACTCAAAATTGGAGCCAGCAAAATAAGTAATCAAAAACCACGTAAGGAAGAGCACGTTTTCACGTACACTTTAAGTAGAATAAATTTTTTGTATCTAAGGAAAGCTGAACTATACAACTACTTACCGTATGTTCCGAATTAGAAATCTTATCATCACAAACCCAAAGTCCAAGGCTTTTTAACTGAAGTTCATGCGCAACTAACGAGTAAAATTCCAGACTTGGTCCCAATCCTGTTCCTTCTTCATCTTGGAATTCGATCTGTAAAAAGAAGTTCCCTCAGAAACTGCCGCTAATCAACTTATCAAGTATGCACTTTACAAAAAGACTACAATAGTGGGACTGGTTACGAAAAGCCCACATGATTTAGCAAGGAAGTCATACTTTCGTCTATAGTTGGCGAAAAGACCTACTTTTAATTGAATACTCTGGCGTTTGTCTCATGGAAGATGCTATGGCAAACTAACACAACTACAAGCAGGTAACCAGTTAGGTTTTTGATGAGCAAAAAGCAACCTACATTTTTAACCTCAACTTGACATTATTCGCTTCTCAAAAAATGTGAGCCTGAAACCTGATCCTAAATTATCAAAACAATATAAAAGAGTCCGATAGTTTCTTGTACACGAAAAGCAACGAAAACAACTCAAACGCAACGATGCAAACAAAAGCAATCTTTTACAAAAAAAGTAACACGAAGATCTGCACAACAAACCTCAAGAACAGCTTTGCGTGGTGCATGAAAGTCGAGCAACCGCATTGCAAATGAGAAGAGCTAAAACATTCAAAGGAACACAAAATATGCTGAGAACACAACAAGAAACTTGACAACGACATATTTTGTTAAGATGACGATATTAACCCATATCTTCCCAAACATGTAACGCATGACTGAAAACTGCCGACTTTTATATACACCAGTCAATCTAGAGTTATTCAATTGCCATTTAAGTATTCTTAGTATACGCTCAATATTTTTAATGCTCCAAATTGGAAGATATGACGAGATTAAACGACGAGCGAATCGTCGTAAGAAGTCACAATACTATACATTAGCCATGCCAAAAATTAATTAACAAACCCATATCCTTACAAACAAACAAACCAAAAGGCTAACTAGTCTTAAAATGATACTGCGATTGTAATCATGAGTATTCCAAAAATAACGCAAGAATAACAAGCTTAAAAATGAGTCCCTGCAAAAAGGACACCTCACACAACCACTACGCAGATTCAAAGCAAACGCAAAGGGCCCACAGGTGAAAGGTATGGGACAGATAACGAACTTTCTACGACGTAGTGCGTGAAAAACTGCGCAACGGCACGACAACAACCACGACAAAGATTACAAGCACTAACTACGTGAGGTTGATTTCTTTACACTCACTTGACACATCACACTAAAGAAAATCAATTAATATATGGCGATTCTGATAACGGTGCTAATGACATAGGGTGGAAAACTAAGATGTTGTCATACCTCTTTCCCTCTTGGCACTTTCACTCGTTCTTGCTTTAAACGTCCAATCCTAAACTCGTGTGTTTCTAAACGCCGTGACTGGTGCCCTCTTGCTCGTTCAAGAGCAGCATCCAACGTGTTTTGCAACCAAACTATCGATCTGCAAAACAGAAAAAAAGCTAAAGACAATGCAACAAAAAGTTTACTACTTTAAATCTTAAACATTTGAAATCCGTCGGTATTGCCAGAAGCAGTTCAGCATTCAGTCACAATACGGTGAAAACAAAACCTAGCCCTTCAACGGAGTACAGCAGGTGTACACTGAAAATGACCGTGGAGAGAAGTAACACACATGACACCTAATGACCAAAAGCGACACTTATACGGCAGCAACTGGATATCTTGGGACATACACGGTACATAGGGTAATTTCTTATGCACCACCTACTACACATCATAAATCGTTGTAAGAATTTCCACATGCAGCGGTACAGAACGCAAAATCTGCGGCCGTTAGTTCAAGTTCTCAATAACACCTTGACTAGGGGATTATTTTAACTTCAATATGCGACGCCATTGAAGACAACTGTTATTGAGCAATCTTAATTACAAACAACAAGAGAGAAATAAAAAGAACTTATATACATAGCATAGTTACCTTGAACAACCAAACGCCGTAGCCTGAAAAAACATTTGTCGTGTTTCAAATGGGAAGAGCATCGGATAGTTCATCATAAGGTACTCGCACCATGACGGCCAAGCCCCAGACGCTAAAATCAATGGGTTCTGTAAAATATGATGACATGGATACAGTTAAAGAGGAATACGGCAAACAGAATAAAATAATTAAAAATACAAATAGAGAAACGTAATTCTGCAACTCTAATCGATTAGTAACCGTTACTAATGGATTTACAGGAAGAATAGAGCTCACGTGAATTTAAAGTACAACATTTAACCAATATTCGGGCAACTCTATGCGAAACTACCATGCCAGTCTTCGATCATGCCACGATTGTGCTTAAAAATTGTCGCAGAGAGCTAGAGTACGTTCATATTTCAACCAGCCATGATATCGTTTTACCTGCCTCGATGTCAGGCAGTGACCTTCCTTCTCCAAGGAAATGAGCCATGTGCTGAAACAATCATCCTCGCTACTGTTTTGTCAAAAAAACGTGATTGTAATTTCGTACCTGAATCTGCTGAACCAGTTTATTTGTAAGTTTTTTCGATAAAAACTCATCAGCGGGTATATCAAATATATAATCACCTGTTTGAAAGAGAATAAAATACATTCAAACTACTTAAACTTGAAAATTATAGCTAAATGCAAAATCGACTACACTGCTTTCTTCTTCTCCTAACTATTAGTATTAAATCTAAGCACCCATGCAAGTGAAAGAAATGGGGTTCTAAGACGACGACTGTATACAGTTCAGTTCAGTTCTTTCTCAATCTCAGGCAAAAGCTTCCAGTTTCCATGGCTACTCTTATTCCAAACAGTTTCGACTAAAATACATACATCCAGTAGCATACAAGTCTTCTTGCAATCTACTAATACTTTGTTGATGCAATTACTGAGTGCAAGCGTTAGTACACTCAAACGGAAAAGTTTCTCAAGTTTACTAGAAACTCCACAAATAAGTGGCGATGCATATAAAAAACACATGTATCAAGACACACAGCACAAATATGTGCCAACTCGTACGAAAAATATACGTACCAACTCATATAAAAATACATGTACCAAGGGATACCATAGACATATGTATCAACTCATAAAAATCTACGTACAACCTCAAAAAAACCCAGCCATATATACCAATTCATTTCAAAAGCACACGTACCAACCCATAAAAAAGTACTACCAACTTTCATAAGAATTAGGTGCAAACTCGTAGAAAATCATACGTACCGGACAAAGTCACATGTTCATTGTTTTCTTCATTCAGTTTGTGTAATGCGTTAATTAGATCAAGGACCTCTTGCAGTGAAGATAGGTCCTTTCTATGCTGAAGAACACTACATTCCTCTTCCGTTACTTGGGTTTTTCGATTACTTCGATCAGCTGGCTTATCATACCCTTGCTCTTCCCTTATTTTACAAAACTCCTGTGGAAAGCATACAAGATGTTATTAGGCTTTTCTTCACTGCTACTTTAAAATTAATTATAGTCACAATAATCTTTAAAACCGTTTGCAACCGCACGCGACCTATGCCAATTTAATAGTGCAAAGCTACTTTTTGCTCATAGCTGTTACGTATCCTCTATCTGACCTATTTCATCACAAAACGTGATCAATGTCATCTTACAAGGGAACCACTTAAAAAAAGTCCTTCCATAGACACAGCGAGAAAATTCTACCTAGCAGTAGATTGGATCCTAGATTCCCTGAATTATGAGTGCACAGAGACGGTCTGGATTATGAGCGTGATACTTCACCACTGTGCCGCTACTTGACATCCAACAACCTCGAAATTGCTAATAAGTAAACCAAACCGACACTTTTACAACTCAACAGATTAACAGCAAAAGCACCTAAATTCGAGTGACAGTTCTTCAAAAAATCACATTGAATTTCACTTTAAAATCTGTCAATTCTTCAAACCCATATCGGACTTAAAGTTTGTTCTATCAAAAAACACAGTATCGGATTCTTCGATGTTCTTAGGCATTCAGAACTCGACATCATGTGCGAAGTAAAAGAAGACAAATAGAAAATTCTACTTGATTAAGTGAATTCTACAGAGACAATACGCCTGTCAACCAAAGGTCGAATAATCGAATAATCGTTAAAATTTCAACCGAATAATCAAGTAGTAAAATTTTTGGAGATGAACAGCCTTACTATGAATTACTACTTGCCTTATATGCATTCACCAACTGGGAGCAGTTTCTTTGCTTTCTACAACTCCTTGCTGTACCTGATATTTTCCACTTAGCGAGAAATGAGGGATCCGCATTTTGTTGCAAGTACCTAATCACTTCGGATTTTGACAAGGTTAAAGTTCCTAAATTACTCTCGACGAATTTGACTTCCCACTTCGCCTAATACGGAGAAAAAAGAAACCTTAATTGCGCAAATCGTCTTTCAGCCTATAAGACGCGAGGTGATTTCAATACAGCGCACACTAAGCATTAATCAGCGTCATACAGTGATCCCTACTTGTTACACTGAATCAGACGTTAATTTACCTCCCAAAAGGCAAAGATAGAATCTGCATCTCATATAAACTGCTCTTTCACTAACAAGAAGCATCCCTAGGAATTTTGCAAAGATACAGAGCGATCATCGAGGTTATGGCAGCTTCATGTTTCGTAAAGTCAGAAGTTATCTAGTATACACTGTTTTTAATTAACAAACTAGGATGAACAAGGTTTACCTTGCTATACCTGGAATTTGCACTAAACTTAGCTACCTACCCGTAGTGATTTTGAATGAAGTTCTTCTGGTGGATTTGTAGAGCCATAGACTATACTAAAGTACCAAAACAAAAACAGAGCAAAATTAGACCATGATCTCCTAGAGAAATCACGATATGAAACTGCGAAACAAAATAATACAAGATACAAAAATACACACATAAAGTAAAGTGTGTCGCTAGTCGACAACCAAAAGTCAGCAGAATTTCCACTAGCAATCAAGTGAATTCATTAACAACATCCTTACAAAATTCAGTTAAAAGATGTGCTAATAATAGACTTTAAGTTGAACTAAAATTTTTAATATGACTTCAGTTACCGCTGAAATTTCCAATTACTACCTAACTAAAGCCCAGTGCTCATTTGACCATTTCCTGTTGTAAACTGTGTAGTCCTAGGCACCAAGTCCTACGAAAATATCTATTATGTTTGAGATAAAAATCGATTTCAAAAAATGTTACGTTCCTCATCTGATAACGCATAATGCATCAAACCAAGGACAACAAGAAAGCATTAACGTTTACGGTATATTACATACGTGTACACTGGTTCCCAGACCCTCCGTATGCGGTCAATTCTACCGCTGTCTGACGTAGAAGCAAATGTTAATTTCTGTACATAGGAAAAAATTGATGCGGCGTTGGACTCCAAAGGAATTTCAATTTCTTTCCCCTGTGACAATTAAAACAAAACTATATTGTGAATCGGATTAAGAAAAGCTGACTAATTAACAAAGAAATCTCAACTCACGACATCCTAAAATTAAGAAGATCGACCACAAGTAACTTAATATGGACGTAATTTTCGCAACCAATAACTCTCGTTTTAGTTGCACTTTTAGCACATTTACTGGACTACCAACAAATTATTTTATCTGCACTAGATTCATTACGATGCTGGATTGATAAGAATTTTAGCTAAATTGGGTTTATAAGATTAATAACACTTGGCTTGGTTTTAACAAAGATGTCAAAAACTAAAGCTTAATTTTGGGTACGAGCTTATTCCAGAGTAATGCAATCAAACAAGCTGTAAGGGAATACTTAGATAGTTCTTGCAAATCGTCTTGAAATACTTCCGATACTTCCGTTACATCCGGAGAGCATCATGACCTACATTTGCAGGGACCTGCCCCAGTAGGTGTACATACTACATAAATCATAAATAATGAACAATGTTCGAAAGATCGCCACCGTTTAGTACAACTGGCCATTGCAGCACCTGGTAAACCTATGAAAAAATATCATTAATAAGAAGGACGTAAGATCACTATGCTCTCTCTTAATGGAGAGGTTTCATTTCACCACACTATCATGCACCCTGGCAATAACAAGCGTCCGAAAATTGACACATCATTATCAGAAACGTACGGTGGACACTGGTGCTCCTTTCAGCCAAAGGCGTAGCTGAGGTATTTTCTTTTCGCTTCGTTGTTCGCCCGAATCACCTACGGATAAATAAAGTAGTTCATTTTTAACACTGAACAGGACCAAAGAAAGCGATCATTATTTTCAAATTTCTGTCACAACTCGACAGACTAACAGCAAATCACATAAATTCAGAGTGACAGTTGCTCAAAAAATCACATCCAATTTCAGAATGACAGTTCTTCGAAAGGCAAAAGGCAAATATAGTATCTACGCACTAACTGGCTAACTGGCACACTATGAAATGTAGATGGCAAAATTTATTAACCCTGGGGAAGATTTCGATTCACAAAATTGAGTTACTGTTAGGATTTAATGCAACTTATGTCTGTCAATGAGTAAAATTTTAAAACCTTGTCAATGGCGAGATTGAGAACGTGGATACGGCAAAGTGCTTAGGCATCGATGTTTTACTTCAAAGTCTATAAATATAAATGGTTTAACATCTGCATGCCTTAATTTACAGTCTTGGATGTTTGAGTGCTGTACTATAAACGAGAAGAGAAATGCATCACTCAGCAATGGTAAATTTCAAGTGGCAATTAACGTTTCAATGTGAATTACTGAATTTGGTAAATATTGCACCGACAATACGCTGTGACTATGACTAGTTTACAAAAAGTTTAAAAAGCTTTGTTTTAAAATACGTAAACTATTTTCATCCAGTGATTTGTTTGCATGCACGTTTTAGTGCTTTTGACTTAATCAGGGGGAGCCTCGTGTTAACTACTTTGCTTGCATTTCTAGCGTATATAGTAAGAATTTCAGAAAAATGTAAATCCGTGAGTCGAAAAACCATATAAGGCAGGCTACGTAACAGATATCGATCCGACAAGGGCATCATGCATTGGGCCACTGGGCACACACACATCAGGGCATCTTAAGTATCCTGCTCATTTCAGTTACGAAGGTGGATAACTCAATGTACTGTAGAGTTGAACCAAAAATATGGTGAAAAAGTAGACTACATATACAATCTGTCAAATGGCTATGTTTCAGTTGGTCGAAAATTCGCACATGGTTCGCTTTTCGCTCAAAGTACGGTTGTTATCTTGTGATATCTTATGCTTTAAACGACTGTTCTGGATTCCACGATGGCAATGTAATATATATTTCCAACTGACAATCTTCTGGATGTATCCTTACCTTTTTCTGGTACTTCAATATCTTGTGTTTGTTGAATATTAGTCCTCCCTGGTCTGGGGTCGAAGGCTGGAATCAATGCTGAATGTTGTCTTTTTAACACATATTCATCATCCCACATCCGTCTTCTGTTTTCGGCATGCTGTTCTGCGGCTGCCTCCAGCTACAGATAGAATAGTCGAAATATGTATCAAGAATACGCTCGTCACAAATTTGTAGCCATGTTATTAAAGATAACAATTATAGCAGTTTACAACTAAGGTTCAGAACCAAACCTAACGTTCACACACTTACATTCATTTGTTCATAAAATTCTTCCGGTTCTTCCTCATTTTCGATGTCGTCGAACTCGTCATCGTCATCACCGTCTTCCATCTGAAAATATTCCATGTCGTCTTCTTCCATATCAACCAAAAATGAATCTGTTTGTAAGGAGGGTGTTACAGTCGTTTTCCCATTCATCTGTTTGCTTTTAATTGTGGCCGTAGTCGTACTCTGAGCATCCTTACTCTGCGGAACATTTGGAGGCGTTTTCATCCTATAAAGAGAGAGATGTTAAAAATAAACACGATTGTCATGCACTAATCAATCATTCAATTTCAACGTGAACACCTCTACACTAACACAGCCATACATCTGCCAAAGAGGTAGCAGAGTGAGTTAAAAACCCATTTAATCCTTACATCAATACCACAACTACATAAAAACGATGTACTTACTCAGCCCCGCCTGAATTAGATACTTGGTCGTTTCCTGACGTCAGTTTATCATTTGCATGATTGACTATGACAAGATGGGAAGGCAATTTCGGAATCTTAGGTCCACACAGATCTTCATCAGCTTCGTCATCTTCCTCTTCTCCATCTTCGTCATCGACATCATCGTCATCGTCGTCGTCGTCATCGTCTGACTGCGCTGAAGAATCTGCTGCACTTTGAAAAACGAAGTTGTACCTATCTTTCGCAAGTTTTGAGGGCACTGAATCGGAATCCTGTGATGCGTTTTCTCCAGTTTTTTCTACATTTCGTGGTTGATTAGTTCTACCAGTGTTATCGTTAGTGTCCGACGATAACGCACTTTCACTTATAAGTACTATGTAATCCTGCAAATTATTGTCTGCGTTGTTACCTTCTACAACTGTCTCGGCATCTTGTGAAGGGCTACCATTGTCTATGGTTACAGTCTCAGTGACATTTAGCGGCTCAGCTTCCGAGCTGTCTAGCGTAACAGTGTTTCGTCTCGGTCTCTGAGATTGCACATCCTCAACGTCACCACTGGCGTTATTCACCTCTAGATTTTCTGTCGGTTCAAAGCTTGCTGTCTGAATGTCGTAGGACAAGGCACTTTCACGATCAGAGGAATGGATACTAGGCAGCTCCTTCATTGTTGATGAAGTAACAACTACTGTTTCAAAATGAAGTGAGGTCTTATCATTTTCCTTCTGAACTTCCGTGTGAGTCTCGTTTACTTCCATTGACGCTAATTCGCTCTTACCTCTACTCTCAGGCATAACACTTGAAAAAGAATTACTGTTATTCTCCACTATGCCCACATCGTTATTGGTAGTTTTCTGATTCGTCTGTAGTATTTTTCTGATGTCTCCCAAAATAGTTGATGTTGAGGCACTAGCAAATCCCTTTAAAGTATCATCGCGTACTTTATCATTTGTTTCTCGTTCTGCCTCTCGATCACTTGCATTAGAATCTACACTGGGTTCTTGAACACAAGTCTCGTCTATAGTTTCAGTAACTGACACTTTGATACCAGTTACACCCTCTACAACATTCTCGCCGTCCTCATCTGCTGTGCTGTCAGCAATAGTGTCACGGCCAAGAAGTGGAACATTCTCTTGATTATCGGCCATTGAATCTTCCGACGATGACGTCACATGCCCAGTTACGTCTCCAACAGCAATAAGCTTTACATCCGTGTTACTGCTGCCTATTGGTTCTTGAGGCTCTGACGTATCAGGAGGGGAACCACTCTCTCTTGATCCTTGATAAGACGGAAAATGTTTGCCATTTCCCGTTGTACCCTTTAGATTACGAGCAGCTTCCCGTAGCTGATCTAGACTAGCTGCTTCGGCAAGAGCGCTTGCAACAAGATCGGACGACGTATTTCCTAAAAGATCCTCAACAGCCATAAGTAGTCTTAAATTAGCAAAATCAACAGATAATCCTCTACTTGACGACTGATTTTCATTGCCTGGATCCTCTTGTTGTTCACGTGAAGTAAGGCTTAGATCTAAGAATGGCTCATCGACCGCAGATGTTGCCACTTCCGAATCGGTCCCTTTTTTTGAGTTCTCTTTTTTATCCCGTTGACTCAAATTTCGTACTAGAGATTGGAACTTCGAGTCAAACAAAACACTCGATTCTTCGTTTTTCTTAGATTCCCTATCTCGATCATCTACCTCCGAAATCGTAGCTTGCACATCGGGATCAGAAATATCAACGACTTTAACATTTAATTGTTCATCATTTGCAAGCTTTTGGAGGGCTTGGGCGGTACTCTGAACCCATGATACATCGACCCAACCTACAGACAAAGACAATAAGGAACATATAAGACTGTGATAACAATATATTATCAGTCTTTTAAAAGAAATGCATATACAAGCAGCTTTACGAAGTAAGCACGCAAGACGCGAGGCAACAAGATGAGGAGGCAACAAGATGAGGAGGCACAAAATGCGAGGGCACAAAATGCGAGGGCACAAAATGCGCGGGCACAAAATGCGCGGGCACAAAATGCGCGAGCACAAAATGCGCGAGCACAAAATGCGCGAGCACAAGATGCGCGAGCACAAGATGCGCGAGCACAAGATGCGCGGGCACAAGAAGCGCGGGCACAAGAAGCGCGGGCACAAGAAGCGAGGGCACAAGAAGCGCGGGCACAAGACGCGCGGGCACAAGATGCGCTGGCACAATATGCGCGGGCACAAGATGCGCGGGCACAAGATGCGCGGGCACAAGATGCGCGGGCACAAGATGCGCGGGCACAAGATGCGCGGGCACAAGACG
>JANTCA010025985.1:0-13115 GCA_024741275.1 Chironex yamaguchii | reverse complement strand
ATTTTGACTAGACTTATGAATATGCACTGATGATGATAATAATGAGGATGATGACGATGGTGATGACGGTGGTGATGACGATGGTGATGACGATGATGATGTAACTCGTACTCAGGTCAAGTGCAATTTATGACGCAAATTGACTGTCACTCTTCTACGATACTGCCATTGAAACACTCCTCTAAAGGGTTCTTGTTTACATTGTATGTCATAAAACATGTCAGATAACAAGATAAGACCGAAAAAACGCAAAGAACTACATTTTGATGAATACTTGCACAATTACTGTACGGATGACAAACTTACTTAGAAGAGTCTCTGGTTGGTTTAGGATACAATCCAATTTTCCCTTCCAAAATGCTGTTCATTTTTGCATTACCGCGTTGCTCCATAAACTATACATTGAAAAAATTGAAAACAGCAATGTAATTTCCAGCAAATTTAGAGTAAACAAGACGCGGTTTTGCCCAACAGCTAGAGGGAAGACAGCAATATTCTAAAAATATGAAACATCCTCACTACCTCCAGTTAAACACGCAGTCGCCCGAAGGCAGTCCACTACGTCAAACAAACCATTTCTTATACCAAGCCAGGGAGACGCCCCAGTTTTCCCATGCTGCCATATCTTACTGGTTTGAGGTTGTATTATCCTTCCATATTATTCACTTATGGACCACCCTTACAGTAATAAAATAGCCCCTTCCGACTCAGGGGAGGCATATCTTGCAAAGGCAAAGTAAAGAAATCGGTTGAATTGAATAATCACTTCACAACGCAAGCGAATTTCGGTCCTCTCGAAATGGACGACCTGCAAATGTTATACATTTTAAAATCCCGTACCAGCATACCAGTTTAGACATGGATACCTATGTGTTAATGTGTTTGCAATGGAGTATTGGCTTATAATTTATCCTTGAATCCAAACACTGACGACACAAAACGGTTATCGCAAAACGGAACATAAGACGTCAGCAATGCTAAAGTGATACTTACAAACACTAAATCTTCATTCCACCGATCTAACGTTAATGATTTTACTTTGGAAACATGAACCCCAAGACTTCGATGCACCCCACTACACTCAATGCAAATAACGACACCTATGTTTGTACTCGCCCAAGCAGGTCCTGGCATAAAGACGAGGAAAGAAGCAAATTATATCCAAGGAGCATAGTAAATTATTAGAGAAAAATTCACAATAAATACAAAAATATTTCTATTATATTTAGAAATACTAAAAATAACGACAACGAAAAAGCACTTAGAGAACCCGGACCTCCGCGGAAGCATCTAAGCCTACCGTCGGTATTTAAGCAATGCATCACCACTATCTTTTATAAATTTTATTACAAACTCAGAGCAGGCAGCAGATAGAGTAGTTATCTCTCAAGGGATAAAGCTGCTCTAATTCTTAAAGTGTTTCTGTTGATGCCAGCGTAAAAAGGGAAGACAAAGTAACAACGTTTTCACCTTAGCTCAACGCATTCACATTGCTCCGTTTTCAATCCAAAAGGGAGCAAAACTTATCCACTTATGCCTTGCGTTCACACTGTTTCGATATGAAAACGGAGCTTTTCGAATGTGATGATGAATATAGATACTTTTGAATCCAGTGCGTATTGAATACGCTCCGTTCTCAGTGTGAACACCAAAAACGGAGTCATTTGAATACACCAACAACAGCAACAACCTCAACGCATTTTTTAGCGCCACGTTTCAGTTTTTCAACATGGAGGGTTTACATGGCACGGTCATCTTAACACACATTTTACTTACGGTTACTCTTCTGTGGAGTTTGGTAGCAACAGTTGCAGCTGTAAAGCATATTCATGGTAATCGGAAGAAGGCACTTACATCAAAACTTTTATAAGCATCGAGTTCCATTCATCAAATTAGGCTTGAATCAAACAAGGAACGGAAGAGGGATGACGCAAGTTTTGCGTTCGACCTGGCAGAAGTAGCCATACACGCAGCGTTTTCGCTGATGTAGTGTGAACGTTTATCTTCTTCACATCGCATACATTTGAAAACGGGGCAATATGAACGGGCTCCGTTTTGGCGGACAAAAACGGAGAGAAACGAATAAGAAGTAGTGTGAACGTGGCCTAAATCAAAATGTTGAATTTGTAGTATGAGAACCTTTGCTTCCTTAAACTTCAATCAAAACTGCACGTTTAAGATCCACTCATATTTCTAGTTTGCATACTTGTTCAACTTTTACTAAAAGCAATCAACGTACGTAGCTACTAATTCCTAGAAACAGCTTAAAAGATTGCCAAAAATGGCGAACGAAGTCGTGATGATTCATCCTTTACATCTTTCACCATCACTACTCTCCGTGTCTAAACAACCAATAAAAACACTACCTGTTATAAACTCATTCATATGTCAGAGACCATACCGAATATAGCTATATGAGTTGCACTTAAAATATCTAAACCGTTCATTCAAACACAGGGTATAGGGTGAAAAATCGGGTTACGATATTTGACGCCAGTATCTATGTTTTTGTGTTAAATCAGTCCTCTTTACCAATAAAAATAGAAATCTTGCAACATTACTAATCGATTTTTAGTTACATGACAGTCATTTACGACCGATTCTCCAAAAGCTTTAACGAAGTCAAAGATCAACTATTTGGCTATCAACCAACTATTTGGCTATCAACCGCCAAAATCTAATCCATTGGCTATTCTGTAATTTTTAGCTTATTATGAAATTTCAATAAAATTTATCGACGTTATTGCAGATTGAAGAACAACTAACATACGTACAAACAAAACGTAGGAGGGAAGAAAGAAGCAAAGGAAGGAAGGAAAGAAAATGGGAAGAAAAACATTAGGAATCTTTTTAGCATGCGTACGTCTTTCATTTCTATTTAGGGTGTAATCTTGCTCTCAATGTATAATTATAGTTATATTATATATAAAATCAAGCTGTTTAATTCAAGCAATAAGCTACTCAAATTTTGTACCCATAAATGGTAACATCTGTACATGATTATAGTAGGAGTATCACATAGTGAAGCAAAGACAATTAAAAATAGACAATTTCGTTAGCAAAAATTGTAATGACAAATTGGAACGTCGTTACACTGACTAAATAACCACAAAAACTTACTTGGCGCAGAGCAATCCGCACACAGTGTATTACCATCAACTTGCTTGATTCTGGACACAGCATCGGGGACCGTCCTTGACCTTTTTCTTTGCTCTGGTTTACTATTTTCACTGTGTGAACGCACAAAGCTCTGCACAGAAGAAAGACGATAGATTTTTACTAAGAAACGTTAAGACTTGTTAAACGCAGTAACTGCAAGAGGCAGGATTTTGAATGATTGTCTGCATGAATATAAGAGATGTACGGACAGCTGCGTGCACACTCGGACGGATGGATGGAACCATGGATGGCCAGGACGATGGATGGTTGGAACGATGAAGAACCAATAAAGTGAAGGAAGAGCAAAGGGATAGCCGGGTAAGAGAGTGTGTGTGGAGGGGGAAGCCAGAGGTGGTAATGGACGGGCAGAGAGACTAATGGACAGACGGGGGAATGGATGGACAGGGAGACGGATGTACGGATGGATGGACAGGGAGATGGATGGCGGAGGGATGGATGGACAGGGAGATGGATGGACGGAGGGATGGATGGATGGACAGGGAGATGGATGGACGAAGGAATGGATGGACAGGGAGATGGATGGACGGAGGGATGGATGGACAGGGAGATGGATGGACGAATGGATGGATGGACGATGGATGGATAGATAGGACGGACAAACAGACGTACGAGCGGATGGTTGTACGGAAGGACGGGACGGGACGTAGCCAAACAGAATCAATATAGTTTGGAATCCTATCGTATCATACGATATGGTATACTACTCCCAATACCTACTAAATAAAAAATAACATATTAGAAATTCAACACTTACCCTTATTCTTGCTTGTGATTTGTTAAGTGCAATAGCAATCGCTTCCTACAAGAGACCACGAATTCACACCCATCATAATTGTTACAAGATTTGTACTTTACAACAACTGGGAACATGATAACTTATCACGCTGGTTTCAAAATAGCCGTGGCAACACGTATTTAAAATAAAGTATACCATCACAGTGTAATGGGATAAGGCGAATATTACATCCTATGCACACCCCACACGAATAACGAGGCGGGGATAACACAAAGCTACAATAAATCAGAAAGCAACAGCTTGTGCAGAGGTTCTAAGTATCAGCCTAAGAAGCTCAGCAGCATACGTGTTTATACCGTGCACTTAAAAATACCCAACGGCTCAGCAAACGTTCAAAGACAATTTTGTCCTAGACGAATGGCTCAGCACTACGACGATTTAATCAACTAACCTGGATTGCAGACATCCATTCCTTCATTTCGCTTTGTGTTAGCGCTTGAAACGTGTGTTCGTCTTTGGTAGTAATGAGCTGCCGAAAACCATGGAACACAAAGAAATCTCATATCAAAAACATGCCAAATTAAGACACTATGTACATCGCATGAAATGTTGGAGTCAGACATGAAAGGGGAATTCATCCCGCTCCCCGTACTTTTCGAAAAGAGGTTTGGGGATTAGCACAAAAAGGCAATGAAATAGTTTTTCCTTCGTCAACTTCCACCAAACTTTCCTCTTCACACAAGCATTAATACATACAGCAATTCTGGACTCACTCTATTACACTAGACTATTGTTACACTACACTACCATGGTCACTCCCATGTCCAATAATCCTTCCAATCACACACTGTTGTCACAGATATGGAGCATAAAAGGGGCGTTGCCCACAAGTTTTGGGAGTTACGAGAGCATGGTTACCCGAAATATCAAATATGCCTCCTATCTCCAATGTCACATAGAAAACTGAAAAAATATAGCGATATCGCGACCGCTAACAAGAATAAGCCTACAACTGTAGCAAAATACAAGAGAAAGGAAAGCAACACACAATTTGGGATCAATTTCGTCCCACAAAAAATGGTAACGTTACATGTAATCAAGCATAGACAAACTAGACTTAATCTGACAATCTTACTGTGCAGGGATACAACAACAGACAAATACTTACCTGAAAGCAAAAATTTCTTTCAGCATCATCGGTGTCACATTCCCGTACCGATGACAACAAAAGTGAACAAAACAATGTTGGCAACGGCTGATCTTGCCCTTGCGCCAATAATTCGCCATGTTCTTTATCGACAACGAAATACTATAACAAAAAAATATTACACTATACCAAATAGATAACGGTTTAAATTTGAAAATTCCAAATCCCTGCAAAGAGAAAATGTCAGTAGTCGACACAAATATCTGCAAAAATTTATAGCATATGAGTTACCAAGATACACATTCAAGACTTTATTAGTTCGAATAACAAAAAAGCAACACTCCTACTCTTGAGAATATCATCATTGGCTGATTGGATAAGCCAACGGGAGGACTTAAAGTCACGTGACTTAAAAGAAAAGCATGGACGCCATCACACTACTACGTTATGAGATACGTGACTAAAGCATGACTCCCCTAAGCGAATTAACACTTCCTCTAGGCGCGTTAACTTCCCAGTAGAAACTGGAATCCAACGTGCATCAAACAACCTTTATAACACCAAGCCAAACCAATAAAGTCTGTAGGTAGTCGTCAGATTGCTTAAAAAGCGAACAATTTGGCCTTCACGTCAAGGTAGTGTCAAAACCAGTCACTGACAAATAAACATCAATAGAAATGACACATTTTCTAACTCACTTACCAACAGTGGGTATTTATTTTTAGGAAATGCTCGTTGTCGAATTCTTAGGTATCCTTTCTTCGACATCCCAGTCTCGGTGCTTAACGAACTTTCTGTCCACCTGCGTGATAAAAATTAGGGACTCAAGGGACACTTGGGAAATTAATTGTAAATTAATAAAGCCTAAAAATAGAAAATAAAACTTTAAATAAAACACCTTTTCTTCGCCACGTGGCATATATTATGTTATAATATTTTATTCTCAAATTCAATTTTACTACTGCATCTACAACATATTTGTGCCGCATAGATTATATCCTTCATTCAAATTTGGTAAACCTAGATTAAAACTGAATGGACCCCATGTGTCGGTCGTTTATATAGGCGACAATTCTATCCCAATGGCCTGTCTGCGACGGAGAGTGTCTTTTAGTTAAAATAACGATAACACTTTTACCAAGACAGACCACCATTAAATACGTTGCAATAAAGTTTTACGTTTAGCACAGAATTGCAATCCAACATGCATCCTAACAAATATGACATTCCCCTGTAATTTACAGTGGGTTGCAACTGAGATCTGGAAGTCAGGCTCTAAACAAATGAATACCGAGAACAGGTAAACTAATCGTACCTTAAAACCTCTGACTTTTCCTCTGGAGTCAAATCATCAAGGCTTTTCTTTAAAACTTCAGAACCATCCTTCTCTTTCTTGCCTACGCCGATATTGACAAGGACTCCTTCAGCACTGTCAGTGGCTTCTACACCTTTCAGGTCAAAGGCAAACAACAAACACGAACACAATACAATGTCAAGCAACGTTTGCCGAAAGCCCTCCATATGAAAACTAACCACTTTGTCATATACATATAACAGCACTGTACAAAAACACTAACGATACAAGTCTCCATACGACGAGGTCCACCTCATCGTGGTTAATACTTTGCCATTATCAGTGTCTTCTTTCATAATAAATTATTCAAATATACTTTCGAAGTCTGCACTTGCCATTGTCTCTTTTCTATTCATGTATCTGACTTCTACAAGTTAATAGCAATCTTTAAATAAACTTACCAAGACAAACCACATCCGAGCACTTAGAAAATTACCAGTTTCAATCATGCAGGCAGACCTCTTAGCCCTCGGGAAAAGCAACATTATCCTACTTATGACATTGTCCTTGAATTCGCTCTCAAAAAACCGTTCTTTCATAAACAAGGATTCAAGTTAGATGCAGTTCTATAGAATTCAGTCATAAGCAGGCAGCTGTAATGTACACGCTTCCTTCAAAACAAAGATGGGACGCAACAACATATCTTTCAGAATACTTTCAATCTTCGCCACTGACACTTTCCTCATGACGACTGTCACGACGTTAGCGAGAAAAATGCTGTGTGTTTGGCAGACTAAGTACGTATATCTAAAGTGTCAAACTAGCTTTAAAGAGTCATTAAATAACACAATTTTAGAGACTTGTCAAAGGAGCACATTGAGATCAAGAAAACGCAAGAGGCATTTATTGATTCTTTTGAGACATCATCTGCTTCCACCTTTAATACAACTATCTACAATCAGAAATACAAGGAAGTGTACGACATCCGAACAGTTTTCCAAAATCCAACATGTTTCCTAGGGAATGAAAACACGCGACCTAGTGGGGACAAAGTAAATCAAACGTTACCCCTTGTTTCTTGAATTGGGTTTTCTTTCAATGGTAAGTAGAAGTGTGATCCTCCTTCGCCTTTTGAATCTACCTGAGGAGACGACGTCACGCTTCTTGACGCTGGCCTATTCAAATCTTCCGTTCTAGGTAATGGGCTATTAGCTGTTGCTCCCTGCCCTTCAGGTGCCTCTGATGTTTGTTCGATAACTTCCCAATCTTGATCCTAGTTCAAATAACATTAGTTGACGTAAAGTTCACAGTAACTGAAGTAACGTAAGCGACATGTCAATAACTTAATCAAATGAAAAGGGGCCATCGAGAATTCTAAACAAGTCAATAAATACACAAATTACATATGAGACTTTGCAATATAAGGATTTTGAAGTTTCCATTTTGTCGTGCACGTAAAAGTTCACAAGTTGTCTGTAAGCAAACAAAGACGTTTTCTGTTAAACAAAACTGTGTCTATATGAGAAATACCCATCCCTGTTTAAACAAATCTCGGTCACATCTACCCGAGACTTGTGTGAAATGAGATCATATGAACGCAGGGAAGCAAGCTGGCCCACTCCAGACAGACGAAAATGTCATATCTGAGCAAGAATTATCAGATTTCGAGCCAAATTAAACTAAACCAAGATGGCAGATGCACTTCCAAGTGAAAACGAGACCAACCCTGTCGGTCTTTGCTCAAACCTTGGCTCGCCTAATCTAAAGAGGCCCTCAGTGTGATCCCAAAAAAGGTTTACAAACAATAGCGTGCAAACAAACAGTGACATGTGTTACAATTCCGCTCTAAATAGATTTATACTTTAACATATGATGTCCGAGAGTAAACAATTTAAGCTGTAAGGTTTCCGCAATGACTGCAGAGGTCACATTGAATAAAAAGTGATAGACTAAAAGGTGATGGAATGAAGGTAATTACTACTACATGCGACTTCTGTTTCCCCTTAGACTTTCTCTAGACCACGATAACAACACTCATTTTCTATTAGCGTTGACGCGAGGGGACTTAGTACATTGTACACCACCTGGTAGAGTCCAAGAAAAAGTAAAAAAAACCTTACCTTTACATCAGCTTTATGTCCAGAATGTTCTTTAGCTTCTTTATTCTTCGTCCCTATAAAAACGATATACAATATATGTTAATATTAATTATAAAATGTATTGCATACGGTTCCCTTAAAGAGTGGCAGTGCAAATAAGGATCGTGACGGACAGATGCGCGGTAAATGTCAAGCTTCTAATCGAAGTTAACCAGACTGTATCGATGTTATGACACTTTTCCTGACAGTTGGCCATACAAATGACATACGATGACTGACGCATCATTACATAACTCACCTTGCATCCCCGACGTAAAGAATCCGCCAACTTTATTAAAGAGTTTCCCAGTTGTAGCATTGAGAGTTTGCATTGAGCTGTGAAAGGTTC
The DNA here is from genome assembly GCA_024741275.1 of Chironex yamaguchii. Lineage (NCBI taxonomy): Eukaryota > Metazoa > Cnidaria > Cubozoa > Chirodropida > Chirodropidae > Chironex > Chironex yamaguchii. Next base: position 4,271 of record JANTCA010025985.1, on the reverse strand, counting down.
TGTAAGAGAAAAACGAAAATGTAACCGATAGAAATATTTGTAAAACACAACAGCAGACATCAAACACTTAAACTGATGGCAGTCAATAACGAACTGTATTATATAATGCAAAGAATAAGGTTACCCGAACAATCTTGGGAAATTGGCGTCACCAATGACGGTTTTCAGTATCCTGTACTAAATCAAGATGTGGGGAATTGGAGTCAGTCTTAACTTATTTTCCTAGGCTCAACATCTAAAATTAGCTCCAGGGAGATTTCATGATACTCTTATATTTGCCACATTGCGATAAATGCTAGGCAGCTTGTTAACAATAACATATTTCAGCCAATTATCTTTACATCAATAACCTCAGATTCTAATAAGGACCAAGACATTAAAAATCTGGGCCTCCTTTTTGCTATAACCCTCATTTGATGAATTAAACCAAAAAAATAGAGAAAAGGAGACGTGATATGTTTAGTAGCACACCCTGTAGATCCATCGTAATGAGGAAATAAACTTTTATCTGCCTTTGCTTTTACAGTCACCATTTGTTCCATTGAGAGTCGCTCCCTTTCGTCGTTAGCTGTAGCTTCCTAAAAGACAAAATGGTAAAATATTCTACATCTGATATGATCTTTACTGAATGCTTTCTTTGCAAACATAAATCATCAAATCAAGCTTACGATCTTGACTTAAATCTGACAATTGGGTGAATTTCCCGCATTTTTGTATAGACTCTATTCTGTACGTCTGTTTAAGGTATGAGTTATCTCATTTTTCTCAAAAGTCAATGTAGCAGAAACTTGAAATTATTCATCAGTAACAACCGATGCATGATCAACTAATCCACATTGTAAGATTCTATTTACTTGGCCGGCAACTGCAATTCTTTGTCACACGTACATATATAGTTACAACCCCCGTCTGAATTTTTCCCGAACAGCTCCCAACGGTTTATACTGCAAAGTGACCAATAGATAAATAATTTGTGGTTCTTGAGCATGACTGACTAAACCAGTGCGAGCTACTATAGGTTTAAGACACCCATCTTCTCAGATATCAAAGGGTACCTAAACAGTTCCGTTGTGCCCCATTTTTTTCACGTGGTTTGGGTTGACCCAAAGCACATAGTTTCAGCCATTTACCATTAAGCTGCTGCTAGGCGGATTTCAACATTTTGATCAGACAATCAAACCACACAGCCATTCGCCAAAGCACAATTATTATGTGAACAATGTTTTTGCGGCAAACGTGAAAGTCGTCTAGAAAATTTGCGACATTGCGCTAAAAACAAAATGTTGATGGCTGCAGGGGCAATAGCAATAGAATTCCATCAAACGTACAGCTTAATGTGTAAAAGTTGTGAAGTACAAAAATGAAGTGTTCGCGAATTTTGGTGACAACAGGGTGACTAAGAACGAGGCTTAGCGAAACGTCGAGACTCTCCCATATAAGCTGCCTACAACCCCAGGGACCAAAATCTAATCAAATAACTACGGCACGTTGGGTGATCTGTTAGTAAGGCCAAGTTATCATCCTCGTAACTCAAGTAACATCGGATCATAACTTTTCTTGAGATTTACTTCTATTGCAAAGTTTAATAGGGCAAAGCATGCATCTAAGAGCAGCATAGCCTTAAACTTTAAGAAGTTTAGGGGCTATGTTTTCCTTTGTACAAATAGCACGATGACTACGATAAATTACCTTCGACAATTCCAACTCCTTTTGAAGTTTCTCAAACAGTTGACTCATATATGGTTCCATTTCTTTAAGTAACTACAAAGTGAGAGTATAATTTGTAGTAAATGCCTTAGAATAGCATTAACCACAGTTCAAAAAAACAAAACAGACGTTCTGTTCCTTCAAACTTCCGTTACTTTCATTGTTTTCAACGTTGCACATTTACCAAAGAGTCATCTCCACCTCCACCAAAAGGATACAGCTCTGATTTTTACTATTTAACACATATACCTCTACCTTAATGACGTAAAACATGAATATAACATGAAAGTCTCCCGCACACGTTGACAAAAACAAAGGATTTTTAGTGAAGGGTGCGCATTCACTAAAATATATGCAGCTCTACGATTTGGTATTACCTAAAGTATACAACAAATTATGCAATTAACCTCATTTTCATCTTATTACGGTACAAATATGGTGCATCACTTTCTTCTGTGAAACTGCAAGTGCATACACATATTAGTCTTACAACAACCCTAAAGGACATATGCTTCATTCTATACGAGTAACTAATGCAGCTTTAACAAGGCACTAAAACGATGTAATAATTCGATGTTCTTATACTGATAGTTCATCAATATCATGGAGACAGTGAACTAAAGAACTTGTCTTTTGGCATTCTCTGACAATGATAAAATACATTCTAATGGCTGCATTCTGATGAACACAAGTTGAATACAAAAATTAAGCAAGCCAATAAGCGACAATAAATCAGTTAAAATTAAATAAGTTAAAATTCACCGACAGAACCTTGAAAGAAAATATTTTTACCTGATAACTAAAATTAAAGAATGAGAATTGTGCAAGCATGTGTTCCAGTATCCTATGAATAACTTCTACCTGTGGAATCAATAAGATTGAACTCAAAATATGTCTGTTAAACACTTTTTTCTTTTAACCAAGACTACTACGTTCAAAAGTAGCTTCAAAATGAATTCGAATTTGTATACTCGCGTACTGAAAGTGGAAGATACATTTAACCATTCTTAGTAAATTACTGACACGAACTAGTGTGGATAACATATGGAGCCAAAAAAATGTAAGATCATAATTATTTTTCTAGTAAAACCAAAAAAAGCTAAACAAAGAATGTGAACTATGAAAGGGAGTTAGCGTTCGGTAGTAGCGACGTAAATCTGACTGGGGATCGGTCGGGAACGGTCGGGCAGTCTAATTCGGACCGCGATCTATTTTCCTAATGGAAAACGAAGGTAGCTACCGCTTAATGAGGAATAAGGGCGGTACTTACCCTGTGCGAAATTTGAACTTGACGAAGCAATTGAATGTAATTAGCCAGCATCAGCTGGTACTTTTGTCGTGCATTCAAAGTTTGGTGACCCAGTCTTTCAAATGTGTGAACCTCGAGTATTGAAAATGAGAGAAAATACTATAATAAAAACAGTGCACAATGATAACACTAAGATATCTACATTACAGAGTTACAAAAAACCTTTTGGAACGGAATGAAAAGTTTTTTGCCAACATCAGACTTAAGCTAATGTTCTAACTACACTACTAACTTCTCTATTTGCATCAACTGTAACACCGAACTGTTTTAGACTGCTAACATGAGTCTTCTTTCAATTTGCGTTTAAACAGGGGTTAGAACATATATCATGACCAAATAATATTCAAAGATGAGGATTACGACATTACAATGCAACACTAACAGTTCATACTAACAATTAAATTATCTGACTACATAAATACGCATGTAATACGGCGTAAATCATGTGTGAAATAAAAGCAGATGTTCCACAGTACTAAATCTATTTAAAAGAATGGAGAAAAATACAACAGTTCCCACTTTAAAACAACAATTTATATCCAAATTGAAAGTTGAAATAGAGGCAATTTATTAAATGAATCAATTTTCAGTTGACCAATCAACAAAATTAGCGTACTTGAATGTGTATCACATAGCAGCAATAACTTATTTGTTTGACCCAAATTTTCTTTAAAATTTTCTGTCTATGAAATCTAGTAGAATACATGAAGCAACAAAATTTGGAAGAGGGAGCTTAAATAAAATTTACGGACACAATGGCCCAAACTAGCTTTGGGAATTTTTTTATGGGCAAGTTCCATGTGACTTGGTTGTATACTGGTGATTATATTATTTCCAAAAACCAAAAACTTGCAATATTTCCTGTCATTATCAAGGGGTAAATCAAATGATCACATAAGCTCTGACAGTTTAGCCCAACATGGCACCTAATATTTAAGATGCTTCTTTACACAAACAATTAGTAGAAACCATAGCAAGACTACATGCAAGTTTTCATAGCTTTTTATTATTCAAGCAATGTTTAGTATTACAATTAAATATCAACTAGCAGTCTAAACAAAAAAAAGAATACCAATCAAGGGATATGAAAGACACAGAAAATGAAAATAATAGCAGGGGCATGTACTGAGGTAGGAAAAGACAAAACTGACACTTAATGAAGTTAATGAGGTGCAAAATGATAGATAGATAGATAGATAGATAGATAGATAGATAGATAGACAGACAGACAGACAGACAGACAGATAGACAGACA